>VYZU01043410.1:0-33310 GCA_013401355.1 Ceyx cyanopectus
ATTTGAAAATTCCTAAGTATTTTGTTTGAAAGTTAAATATTATCTCCTGTACATTTCTTCATTTCTATTCAGTCAAAATTCAGTGCCAGATGTAGCTGTCTCTCCCACCCAAAACCAGCTTCCAGGAATGGTTTGTATCAGTTTGGGTGATTGTTTTACTTATGCTTGTTGTCATGCTAGTGTAAAACTGATACATTTCTAGAGATTTCAATGTACCTCATATTCCCATTGCCTCCTACATACACAGGGCCCACTAACTCTTCTGGACTAGGGGGTAAAGGAGGGGGGGAATTTTGTGACCTGTAAATAAAGATTGAAAATAAAATGAAGCATGCATTAACACACACCTGCTTGAGATACTCTTCCTTCCTCAGTTATCTTTGTGTTTTATCTCTTCCAGGATCCAGATGGATTTTAAGAAGCTCCTGGTTTCCCACAAGGTCTGGACCCTTCTCAGTGAACTCATTAATGGCACACGCTTCTGAAGCTTTTATTCCAGGTGTTAGAGCAGTTCAGTGTTGTCACCAAGGGCTGCAATTCCACTCTGGCAGCAGAAATGTGAGGTGTACATGCACAGGTGTGAAGAACACGCAGGTTTCCTGTTTTCCTTCTTCACTGTTTTGCACAACTCTTGCAGTTGCTCTGCCTTCACTCGTCGTTGATCAGTACCTTACCCTAACTTTTGCCTCTGCTTCACTACATACCAAAAAACATTTTTAGCACCAAAGAAATTTTTTAGTTACACTTCCACAGTTCCTCCTCTTCAAAGACTTTGAGATAAGACCTGATTATGTAAAAGATTCCCTGGTGAGGCACCTGCCCAGCACAGCAGCAAAGCTGAGCTACAGAGACATTTTGGAACCATATACTAAAATAACAGGGATTTTCTGAAGCTTTTTTGAGTTGATCTTTCAAGGGTTATTTTTAGTTGACACAACAGTAATTCAAATCTTCATGTCAGAGACACCACTTTACCTACTGCTTCAGGCAAATTCCCAATGAACTTTCTGACTGTGTTGAGACTGTTTAGCTCCATAATACAAACCTCTGTAGGTATGACTGTCTACTCAACACTGTCAGATGCACAAGAAACATCTAAGCTGAACAAAGTAATTCTTATTGTAAATCCTGTGATACATTCAGTTATTACAGATTTCCTCATGAAAGTTCTTGGACCTGTCTCATGAAAACCTTTAGTGACCTTACACCAACTTCAAAGGCTTCCAATAACTCCCACAGAGCAGCTCTCTCTCCACTCCACAATCTCAGGAGTGGAGATTCTCAGCAATTCAAATCTCTCAGGATTCAAATAAGAACTATAACTTTTCAAGCTGTCCAAAAGAACCTTTTATCATAAACACCATTTCCAATACTGACCTGTAACAATAGCAGTATGCTCATCCCCACATGATATAAGCACAGGCTTGTCATTTTTGAACCAGAACTTGCTAGGAATATCTTCTGCAAATCTGCTTTTTCCAAATGTGAAAACAGCACCTGATTCTAAACCACAAAGAGATAACTGTCAGTTTTAGTGAAAATAAATTTTGCCTCATACATTTTGAAAGAGCAATTTCCTATTCATTCACTCACATACTTTAGTTTCCTTTTTTTTTTAAAAGTGGATGAAGTGGGTTTTTTTTAATTCTGCTTCACCAAGACTAATTCATTTTTTCATGCTCATGTTTTAGTCCCTCTGATTCTTCTGAACTTCCAGGAATTTCCTAATAGAACAGGTATTGTTGCTGGCATATTGTGTTCTGAGGATACAACAAATTATGTTAAATTATGCTACTGTACTTTATCACAACCCTCTAAGAAAAACTACTAGGTGTAGGGAAAAAAATAAAAAAAGAATAACTGAATAACTGCTCTCAGAAACCAACATGTTCATCCTGAAATCAGGTTGAGACAGAATTTTCACTGTCACTTATACATGAATTCAAACAGGTTTTCCAAATTGGAGAAAACACCTGCTCTAAAGAGGTGACAGACTCCAAACTGACCACTCCTCCTCACCCATCTGAAAAGATACGTGTGCTCTAAAACTGGCCCCCTAAAATCAAAACATCCTTCATAACATGGGTTAACACAGTGGTCTTTGACCATGATCTAAAAAAACCCAAACAAAACCAGCCTTTGGGGTGCTTTTTTATTTTTATAAAGTCCAGAGAGCTCCCCCGCCCTTGTACACTATTTAGTTATCACAATTCCTTCTACTTTCAAAAGCATCAGCAGTGTTGCTTTAAATCAGATTAACTATGCCTTCACCTTTTCTTTAAGCATGTGGCTTGATTCAGAAAGTATTAATTCTACAGGAAAACAAATGAACTTACAAGGTAAATAATTTGCTAAAAGCCATGCAGACCATGTGGCAAAGCACAATTGGATGGCCTTTTTTCAAGTTCTTAAAGAACAGAATCAATTTTTGGAAAAGAAAATAAATTTAAAACCAAACCTTTTCCTTGCAGCCTTTTGTTGACATGGGTATAATGACAACACAAATATAGCCAGTAATGCTGGACTGCTTCTGTAAAATTATATATAATTTCATTGTAACATTGAAGCATCTTCTTGTATTTACTTTCAGTGAAAACAATCTCATTAATAGTCTGCACCTCAGCTCCAAACCCCAAAGTTCTCAAACTGTAAATTTGATATGCATTTTGAGATGAATCTTTAATGCACAAGTTTCCCTTATTTGCAAGTGACATATTTTATGCATCAGTTTCAGCAGGTATAGAAAACTATTTACTGCCTCTGTAGATGTGTTTTACCTTCACTGTTTTATAAACAAACCTTGTGCAGATGAACTCAAGCCTTGCAATGAAAGGGTTCCATTTTTCCTCGTTTTATGCAGACACAGCTTCAACCACAGCCATGCTAAAAGGCAGCTGAAAATTCTATTTTGTTTTAAGTTTTAATTTCAGTTAGACAGCCAGGCTGCACATCTGAACAGGCTTACAGGGATGGCTTTGGCACTCAAGCCAAAGCAGAGCTCTCCAGTTCATTTCTCCTTTCAAAAGTGTTAACATCAATGTGTGTGTGTGTGTACATATATATATATTTCAATCAGTTTATGCAAAAAGCAGACAATTACATTCACAAACGTCCTTCGACTCTTCTTAACTTCACAACTGACACCTAAGCCATCAGCTGGGAAAATAAATCCTACCAGTTCATAGCACTGAACCGCACCGAACATAAAGGAGCCTTTTTTGCTACCGCGGCACCACGCGACCGTTTCAAAAGCACCGCAGGAAAGCGCGGCCCGACCCTCGCGTGTTAAGTAAGAAGCAGCCGCCGGGCGCAGGCGGCAGCGCTCCCCGCGCGGTGCCACCGCGGTGCCGGCCCCGGCCGCTCTCTGACGTCAGCGCGCACCGCTCCCCGCAGGCCGGAAGACACCGGCCGAGCCGCGGCCACACGACTTCGCGGCCCGAAGGGAGCCGGCGGGGGCCGAGAAGCTCAGAGCGCGACCAGCGGGCCCGCGGCCGGACGCCGAAGCGGCCGACGGAGCTCGGGCGACGGCGCTCAGTGCCGCCGCCGTCGCCGCGGTTATGGTCCCTCAACGCGGCCCGGCCCGCGGCTCCGTCCGCTGTGAGGGTCCGGCACCACTCACCGGGCACCGGCAGCTCGTCGTCCTCGGGGGGCTCGGCCATGGCGGCTGGCGGCGAACGGCCGCCCCCTCGCCCCATGCACAAGAGGCGCCGGGCTGCCGGAAGTAAACACGGGCCCTGCTACGGGCAACGGCCATAGAGAGCAGCGCGGCACAGCGTCCCCGGCCCGGCCCGGCCGCCGGCAGGAGGCCCCCGCTGCGGGGATGGCGAAGGACGCGCCCCCTGGCGGCCGGCGGTGGAGCGGTCAGCGGAGGGGGTGCTGTAGCCGCCCCGCCATCTTACAGTTCCCGGGGCTGGGGATGATTTGTCCGCCGAGCCCCGCGGAGCGGCCGCAGCATGCCGGCTCGGGGCTCACGGGTACTGGGAAGAGGGAAGAATCCTCTCCCTTGGTGGCCCCATGCGAGTCTCCAGTGGAGCTCTGTTTTTTATTGTCGCCGTCCCCTACCTGTCTGTGTTAAGTCTGCTGATTGGGTGCATGAGAATACATTCAGCTGTCCCCCCAGCCAGGGACACTTGGGTGATGACAGTTGTGCAGACCCCCACTGGAATAAGGCTTGTAGCTTGTTCACTTTATTTAATGTGCAGGCTCAAGCTCCCAGCAGAGGTTTTCCCTCCTCCCTTCAAAAGAACTATGATCATTTATGGCTTTCCATATTCTTGCTGTTCTCTTGTGTTTGTGACCACATTTTCAAATGTGAAAATAAAGTGTTTGTGATTTGTGCCACTACATGAGGCAGGGATTTAATCTCTTTGAACCGCAACATCCCTCTGATGCTGCCTCCCTGTCATGGCTTAAGCCCAGCCAGCTACCAAGCACCACAAAGCTGCTCCCTCACCCCTCCTTTCAGAGGGGTGGGTGAGAGAATCAGAAGGGTAAAAGTGAGAATAAAACTAATGAATTGATATAAAGGCAATTTAATAGACAAAGCAAAAGCCATGCACACAAGCAAAGCAAAACAATTCATTCACTGCTTCCTGTCAGCAGAAAGGTGTTCAGTCATCTCCAGGAAAGCTGGGATCCATCATGCATAATGGTTACTTGGTAAGGCAAACACCATCACTCTGAACACCCCTTCTTCTTCCCCCAGCTTCAAATGCAGGTCATTCCATCAGAAGGAATGGAATATTCCTTTAGGCAGCTGGAATCACCTGCCCCAACTGTGTCCCCTCCCAACTTATTGTGCACCCCCAAGTTACTTGCTGGTGAATTGGTGTGAAAACCAGAGATGGCTTTGACTCTGTGAGCACTTCTCAGCAATAACTAAAATCGCAGTATTTCAGTTTTTGGACCTCACTGAGGGTAGTTAAATGCTACCATACCAAAATCAAAACATGGTCACAAACCCGCAGAAAAATACACATTTTTTAATGTAGCCCTTCTCCATTCTTGCTAGGGCCCTGAAAGCACAAATAACCCTTAATGGCACTGCCCAGCCCCAAATCCATGGGCCCAGGACCCTCATTTTGTCTCAGTATGGGGCCACCAGTTCCTGCCCAGCCTGTGCTAGGGCTGGGTAGTCTCCACAGTCCTGGTCTGATCCCCACGGGAACTGTCCCTGCTCCTGCTGTGCCCTGACAGATCTTCTTTTGCCGTTTTCTACTATCACATGCTCCTGGACAAATACTTAACAAACATGAAATTCCTACCAAATGGTGTTGACACAGGTTGTGATATGATGAGCCACAGTTAAGGGGCAAGTGGCGCAATGGGTGCTGTGAGGAATCTCAGTCTGGATGTAGAGTTTGACCCAGCAAAACTCCAGTGGCAACCCCGTCTGTGTCCATTGCTGGCTGGGATAGCCAAGGTGAAGACTTTGGTTCTTGGTTTCCCCTTGTTTGCACAGCAGCACAGCTCTCTCTGTGCTTCAGACGACTTTGTTTCTCTTAACTTTTATTTGTGGGACTGGGAGAAGTATAAAGTGAATGGAAGATGCTGTTTAACCTGAGGAATTTCTTCAGTATTCCAAAAATAACAGGGACCAGCAAGCAGCTGCTGCGACACTTTTGGTAAGCTTATCCTTTAGCTTTGCCGTGTTCAGTGACATACAGTTGAAACCTGGAGTCAAAAGCAGCTGAATCTTGTGAAGGAGTGTTGCAGAGAAAGCTGGTTTTTTCCCCCTGCATTTTTAGAGCCCTTTTGCTTCCCAAGGCATCACGCTCTGCATCTTCAGGAGACTGAAGGATTTTCCCTAGTAATTTTTGTGAAATGCTGTTAATTCTTGCTGTGAGATTTAGCAGCAAAGTTAAGGAGGAACATTTCTTCTTAAGGTCAGTCTATGCTGTAATGTAGAAATATCTGAATAAAGTACAGGAAAGTCTTATGCATTTAGACAATTATCATGGACAGTACTGGAGAGGAATTATCTCCTTGAAGCTGCAAGGTAAGTTTCTGCTTTAGCATTTTTTTTGTTCCTCTATACACTGGAGGCATGCAAGAAAAATATGATGTAATACAAGATTCAAAGTTAGCCAGGTACATCTGGCTCTGTGACCTGGCTTTGAGTTCCTCCTTCAGCTGCAAAGACCTGTCCCTGGTGCCTTCAGAAAAGCATCTCTCTGATGGTGTTTCACTAAGCTGTTTCTCATGCTCATCACATCTCCAGAATCAAGTTAAAATGAAAGACTTGAAACTTAATTCCACATGTTACTATGCTTTCAAGGCAGTGTCAATAAGAATAGCATTACAAGCATTATGCAACAAATTATTAGTGCTAGAAAACAATATGTAGGAATTTCACATTCATGGAACATAGCATGCAATAAATCATTTTTATTTATCTTTTCTACATTACATCAAGTGAAAAACAAATGTTTTCCAGTTCTGTGATTTATTTGCAACAGTTTCAGTAGTGATATATTTTAAAATGAATTTTGGATTTTTGCTACTGGCAATCACTAAGAACTTTCTCCAGGTAGAGATGCTAGAAAAGAAAGTTTGGAAAACAATTGCAGTAAAACCGGGTTTCTGATTTGTTAATTGCCATCAAAATTGTTAATATTATGTGAATTTGACATGTTAATAAGTCATCCAGTTTCTTAAGCTTCTCACATAATGCTGTTTGTTATTTTTAGGGGTTTATAACATTTTATCATAATGTTGGTATAAGCTGTCACTGGTGTCTACCATTACAGGTTAATCACACTCTGGCTGATACTGCCAGATAAGTTAGTAACTATCAGTCTGTGCTATAGTCCAAAGTAATTGCTGTCACTGCCCAGAAAGGAATAAGCCAACTGCTTGACCTTGCAATTCTGCCTGTTACAGTTTAACTTCGTTATGTTGTCCCAGTCTCCTTCTCTGGAATGCATTTGTCCATTTCTGCCTCTCAGAGGATGTGGACAACTGGGAAGGGAACATGTTTCTAGAAGGTCATAGCAATAAAACAAAATTGTCATAGCAACATAGAGGTCAGGATCAGACCTCTACTCCAACTTTCAGCTGTTATCTAACAACACTGTAGGAGGTCAGCTATGTCTTTGCTTAGCCACATCTTTAAAATCTCCAAGGATGGTAATTCCAAATCCTCTCTGAGTAATGAATGTTAGTGCTTCACTATCTACCAGTGCAGAAATTAGGGTGGATATTTCTCAGTCCACTTCTCAGTCACGCCAAGTGGTAAACCAAGACCAAAGAACAGCCCTGCTTGACAGGTTGAGATTAGACAATTTCTAAATCCCTGGAAGGAACAGTAGGCTGCAATTAGAAACTGGAGAGCAGCTGTTCACCACAATGGTTCTATGATGTTATGATTGGAATTAAAAGAGGAATGAACAGAATTTCTACCTGCAATTGGCAGTTGCTGTAACTGAGCTTGGCCTCAAAGGTGAGCTACAGGGAAGCCTACTTGGAAATACAAAAGCAGTAGCTGTATTCGGTCCATTTGTTTGCATTGCTTTGGTCTCCATTCCATCAGATGAATCTAAAAATTTAAATTCTGCCTTTAATTAAAAAGACAAGTTTAGCTTATACATCCAAACCTTGGCAAGAATACAGTGTAGGCTGTGTTATGCTAAGGAGGGCTGTAGATAACAGTGTCAGAGAAGGTGCTGAGCTGCCACTTTCTTGCTGTGGAAACATGGACTCAGACCTGACTTTCATTAAGGTAGCTGTCTAAGCTAGAGGAAATTTGATCTTACAACTTCTGTGGGTGATTATCAATGTCCAATTTCGTATGATTCTGAAGTTGTAAGTCTGTCAGGAAGCTAAAATACACTGACAGAATGCACTGCACATGCCCAGAACATCTTTTATGTGGTAGAAGAAGGACCAGAGCATATGGCTGTTTTGTTGGGTTATTTTTACCCTCTTCCTCAGAGTAATCAAGAGATTTCACACACAATTTGTAGAAATGCTATCATCTGTATCAGGATGGGTGGAACATGACAAGTGTCTTCTCATCCACAAAGCATGAAGGAGGGAGAAGGAGCACCACAATTCATTCCTTGTATTCAGTGCCTTCAAAGGGCAGCTTTGTGGTCTACACATAAGACATTTCACCAAGGTCTGAAAGGCTTTATGCATTTGGGTTTATTTGATTAGGCAGCATGCAGGCCAGTCATTTGCATATTAGAAGGCAGAAGAAACGACATCTAATATACAGTTTATAATACAATTTAAGACACTGTTTTGGCAGTGATTGATGTAGTGCATAGTGGCATGCTATGTCTGATAGTCAGAGTTATTTAAACTAGTTTATACAGTCCATCAAGCTGAACCATCTGGGTCAAATGAGAGGAGTGTGAGATTTCAGCTACTTGCTTATTGGCTTTAGTATGAGTACAGTTTAGTAAAATGTTGACCAAAAAAATTATGATTTTTTTTTCTCTTTTGATACAGGCCTGGCCCACCAGCTCAAATTAATGTTCATCTTAAAGGTCGTGACCTTCTTACTCTACAGAACTACACAGCAGATGAGCTGAAGTATTTACTATGGATGGCCTTAGATTTGAAACAAAGGATAAAGAACAAAGGAGAGGTAATATGCTTTAACTATCATTTAGGTCATTTGGTTGTTGAGATAAATACTGTTCTGAAGAGTATTGGTCATTTGAATGTTGAAATAAATACTGTTCTGAAGAGTATTAGGAATGAGCCATTTATCTGTCCTGTCCAAAACATCACCTGAGCTCTTAAATCATGTGCAACAAATGAAAGACCCTTCCTGTAGAGTGCTCAGGATATTATTTAAATAGGGCTTCACAAGTGAAAAGGTTAAACAGCTTTGCACAGCCAACTCCCTGTTGTCTGCTAACTTCATCCATCGACACACAGTGTACATGAAGTACTAAATGTGGGAAAGGGAAGACACTTCCCTGCATTGGATTAAATTATTATCAGAGTTCTCCTTAATGCTATCTTAAATTGAATGCAAAAATGCAGTTTATTTTTGCCCCTAGAATTACTTATTTCCCTGTATTTATTTACAGTTACAAAAACACTTGTGTGACTTTTCTAATGCTGAATTAAAATGTGAAAGTTTCATAGTGTAAAGTGTATAATGACTAGAAAATTGAAATGCCCTAAATTATCATGTTCCAGTATTTGCCGTTGATGCAAGGAAAATCTTTGGCCATGATTTTTGAGAAGAGAAGCACAAGAACAAGATTGTCTGCAGAAACAGGTAGGTCTGAGTAATGGCAGAGTTAGATTTTATATGAATGTACTGAAAAACACTGCACAACTTTGTATTTAGCAATTTCTACTCAGGAGAAAGTGAAAGTTTGAAAGCAAAAATAGGAAAAGAACAGTAGCTAGTTGTGCTTCACCTTGCATATTATTGTCACAAGCACATTGCTTTGGTCACTGAAATTTTGCCAAATCATTCCATCGTTCTGATAGATGAGAAATAAAGAAACAGAAAGAGGTAAGCATTTCTGGTGTAAGTTTCTAGTTGTACTGACACATTTCCTACCATCTGTTTTATTAAGCATCACAAATTCAGTTTTGTGCAAGCTCTAGCAAGTATTTTTCTAATGTATTATGCATTACCATTGTCACATTTAAGAGTATGTGCTTAGGCTGGGAATCATAGTAATGCCTTGATATAAATTAGAAGGAAAAAAAAAGTAACATGATTGCCTACAGGGGAAGATAGCTTGATGAAGACTTCAGGGTATTAGCCTAATAAGATCAGGCCCTGGAACATTATACTTTTAGGATACGGTCCTGCAAATACTGAAACACATATATATCTTTATTTACATGGTAGTTCTGAAGTCAATGGGGCTGCTGAGATGAATCATTCATATGTTTGCATGTTAGCAAGGAACAACTATGAATTGGTGATGCATCAATGAACAAAGAAACTTGCCCTTCTCATGTTTGAGTTGACCCAGCATCCCTTATGCTGACTACTCCCCAGTGAAGGGACAGGAAACACTGAACATGCTTCACAAGGTGTAAGGGAGAAGGTAAAATTAATGGAAGGAAGAAGTGGATGTTAACTGCAAGCATTTCTGAATTTGCCTTTGTATCCTTTGGCACAGCCATTTACCTGCTGATCCTGTTCTTTGTGCAGTCTTCTTGTTGCTTTCTGTTTTCTCCAGATAAGGACTTACAAATGGGTTCCTCTTGTGCATTTGCTCTCTGTGAAGACCACCCACCTTTCAAGTCTGGAGTTTTTACTCCAGTTTCTAGTTGCATGACATACTGGTACATGGAACCTTAATAAAGAATTATGTGAATCTGTTTATCCTTCATACTTCTGTATTTAGAGGGAAACATTACTTAGTCCTTGGCTTTTGAACACTTATGGAAGGGGAAAGCTCAGGGAAGTTCAAATGAATTAACTTAAAGATGGGAGTTAATGCACAAAAATTCATCCAAGAGGGATTAAACTTCAATGAAATAAAACCAATTTATTTCTGAGTGAGAGCATCCAAAAGGGAATTTAATGCTATTTAACTTCTGTGCATGAACTTCACACCTTTAGTTAATTGGCCTTAAGTCCCCTAAGCCTAAGAATTTGTTTCAAAGGCAGACTCAGGTTTTTCTGTCCATGGAGACTATACATTCCAGCTGGTTTTAATATACATGACTTCTCCCTTGGAATTTCTAACTCAAAACAACTGTGGGGTCACATGTTCCTTTTAGGTAAATAAGCTAATTGAATATCAATTCTCTAATGTCCAATGAAAGTGGACACTGAAGTGGATCAGAGAGTTTATTTATAAAATACCTAAGTAATCTCAAATAATATTTCCCATGAGCTGCACATTCAATATTTTGAAAGAGGTCACTTGTGGGACAGAGTTCTGGTGATGAGATTAAACAAACTTTGCAACTTTCAGGAACAACTAGATGAAAATCAATGGATTTCATTATAAAGCAGTACAGACTTGTAAAGAACTAATTACAAAACCTGCTCAGTTCAGTGTCTAGGAGACTATTGCTGTGTGTGAACAACACTGAAGTATTTTCAGAAGTTCTTCTGTCCCTATACCTCTGAAGAACACCATTATTGAAAAATAAACCAACACAATCACATAACAATTGAGGTTGGAAGAGACTGTCAGAGATCATCTGGTCCATCTGGACCTCTTGCTGAAGCAGAGTGATCTAGAGCCAGTTGTTCAGGACCATGTCCAGAAGGCTTTTGAATAGCTCCAGGGACAGACTCCACAATCTTCTGGGGCAACCTATGCAAGAGCTCAATCACCCTTTCAGTAAAAAAGTGTTTCCTGATGTTCAAGAGGGAGCTTCTTGTGTTTCAGTTTGTGCCCACTGCACCACTGAAAAGCACCTGGTTCCATCCTCTTTGCACCTTCCCTTCAGGAGTTTATATAGAATATATATCAGCCTTTCCTTGTATGAAAGATGCTCTAGTGCCTTAGTCATCTTTGTGGCCCTTTGTTAACATGGACATACTGACTTTCTCAAGTATGTCCATGTCTCATACTGAGGAGCCCACAACTGAACACTCCAGGTGTGGCCTTGCCAATGTTGAATAAAGGGGAAGGATCACTTCCCTGCACCTGCTGGAAATACTTTGTCTACTGCAGCCCAGGATACCATTCACCACCTTTGCTGGAAAGGCACATTGCTGGCTGATGCTTAACTTGACATCCAGCAGGACCTCCAGGTCCTTTTCTGCCAAGCTGCTTCTCAGCTGGATGACCACCATCATGTACTGGTGCATTGGGTTGTTCTTCCTTGGGTGCTTCTCCTTGCTGAACCTCATGGGTTTCCTTTCAACCCATTTCTCCATCCTGTTGAGGTCCCTCTGGGTGGCAACACAACCCTCTAATGTGTTGGTCACTCCTTGCAGCCTCCTTGTGTCATCAGCAAACTTGCTGAGAGCACCCTCTCCCCATCATTCAGATCATTAATGAAAAACAGGACTAGACACAGTATTGGCCCCTGGAGTTCATTGATAGTCACTGGCCTCCAACTAGACTT
Organism: Ceyx cyanopectus; assembly: GCA_013401355.1. Lineage (NCBI taxonomy): Eukaryota > Metazoa > Chordata > Aves > Coraciiformes > Alcedinidae > Ceyx > Ceyx cyanopectus. Next base: position 12,016 of record VYZU01043410.1, read on the forward strand.
TCTGACACTGATTACCAACCACCAGGCAGGTCATTCAGCCAGTTCTCAATCCACTGCTCATCCAGCCCATACATCAACAACTTGTCTATAAAGATCTTATGGGAGACAGTGTCAAGGGCTGTAATGAAGTCCAGGTAGACAATACCCAGTGCTCTCCCCACTTCTAAAAGGCCAGTCATTTAATCATATAATTTTATGAGGTTGGTCTACCAAGACTTCCCCTCAATGAAGTCATTCTGACTACTCCTGATGATTTTCTTGTCCTTAATCTGCCTGGAAATTGTGTCCAGGATTAGATGCTCCATCACCTTTCGAGGAATCAGGGTGAGGCTGACTGTCCTGTAATCCTCTCAGTCCTCCTTCTTGTCCTTCTTGAAGATGGGTGTGACATTTGTTTTCTTCCAATCTTTGAGCGCTTCTCCCAGTCACCAAGATTGGTCAAAGATTATTAAAACTTTATTTTATAAGGCATTGTAAGAGAAGAGACTTTCATGGTTTTTGCAAGATACTATACCTATAAGCTGTTTTATTCTGATGACATTGCAACTGTACTGAATAATGTGCAGCTCCTATAATTCATTGACCCTTTACTCTCTTGAATAAATAGAATCTTGTCCTAATGCATATTATTGAAACCCATATTATTTTACTATTTCTAAGAGTAGTAGTGGTGTAAGTTTAATGAAGAACTGAAAGTAACTTCTATAGGGTATTGGCAAAGTGTATCCAGTTTTTTGGACCCACTAGATCTATTGCTATCACTGGCTATTATATTGGAAAATGTGATATCTCTGTTATTATACTGGAAAATGTGATCTCTTTGCAATCAGAATCCCATACCCATTCTGCATAACATTTTGCATACTTTTTGAAAACAGTTATTACACAGGGTTATGCGTTACTCGTAAGATAAACATTCTCTGGCATGACATAAAGGTGAATGCCCTCTTTTTGTTATAGCTTTGGTGTAAAATATTCTATTTGTCATTGTTGCTCTTAAAATATACAGCTGCAGAGAGGTTTTAGTAAACAAGTAATAAATAAATCCAACCGTGTCACAGACACTGGTTGCAGACAATATGACACACGGTAGACAGGGAGAGGAAACAATACAGGCAGAAAAGCTCTGTATACCTTCTTCTCTTGTGCACTGGATTATACAAGGTCTTAACAGCTTTACAGAGGTTCACNATAAACCAACACAATCACATAACAATTGAGGTTGGAAGAGACTGTCAGAGATCATCTGGTCCATCTGGACCTCTTGCTGAAGCAGAGTGATCTAGAGCCAGTTGTTCAGGACCATGTCCAGAAGGCTTTTGAATAGCTCCAGGGACAGACTCCACAATCTTCTGGGGCAACCTATGCAAGAGCTCAATCACCCTTTCAGTAAAAAAGTGTTTCCTGATGTTCAAGAGGGAGCTTCTTGTGTTTCAGTTTGTGCCCACTGCACCACTGAAAAGCACCTGGTTCCATCCTCTTTGCACCTTCCCTTCAGGAGTTTATATAGAATATATATCAGCCTTTCCTTGTATGAAAGATGCTCTAGTGCCTTAGTCATCTTTGTGGCCCTTTGTTAACATGGACATACTGACTTTCTCAAGTATGTCCATGTCTCATACTGAGGAGCCCACAACTGAACACTCCAGGTGTGGCCTTGCCAATGTTGAATAAAGGGGAAGGATCACTTCCCTGCACCTGCTGGAAATACTTTGTCTACTGCAGCCCAGGATACCATTCACCACCTTTGCTGGAAAGGCACATTGCTGGCTGATGCTTAACTTGACATCCAGCAGGACCTCCAGGTCCTTTTCTGCCAAGCTGCTTCTCAGCTGGATGACCACCATCATGTACTGGTGCATTGGGTTGTTCTTCCTTGGGTGCTTCTCCTTGCTGAACCTCATGGGTTTCCTTTCAACCCATTTCTCCATCCTGTTGAGGTCCCTCTGGGTGGCAACACAACCCTCTAATGTGTTGGTCACTCCTTGCAGCCTCCTTGTGTCATCAGCAAACTTGCTGAGAGCACCCTCTCCCCATCATTCAGATCATTAATGAAAAACAGGACTAGACACAGTATTGGCCCCTGGAGTTCATTGATAGTCACTGGCCTCCAACTAGACTTTCTGACACTGATTACCAACCACCAGGCAGGTCATTCAGCCAGTTCTCAATCCACTGCTCATCCAGCCCATACATCAACAACTTGTCTATAAAGATCTTATGGGAGACAGTGTCAAGGGCTGTAATGAAGTCCAGGTAGACAATACCCAGTGCTCTCCCCACTTCTAAAAGGCCAGTCATTTAATCATATAATTTTATGAGGTTGGTCTACCAAGACTTCCCCTCAATGAAGTCATTCTGACTACTCCTGATGATTTTCTTGTCCTTAATCTGCCTGGAAATTGTGTCCAGGATTAGATGCTCCATCACCTTTCGAGGAATCAGGGTGAGGCTGACTGTCCTGTAATCCTCTCAGTCCTCCTTCTTGTCCTTCTTGAAGATGGGTGTGACATTTGTTTTCTTCCAATCTTTGAGCGCTTCTCCCAGTCACCAAGATTGGTCAAAGATTATTAAAACTTTATTTTATAAGGCATTGTAAGAGAAGAGACTTTCATGGTTTTTGCAAGATACTATACCTATAAGCTGTTTTATTCTGATGACATTGCAACTGTACTGAATAATGTGCAGCTCCTATAATTCATTGACCCTTTACTCTCTTGAATAAATAGAATCTTGTCCTAATGCATATTATTGAAACCCATATTATTTTACTATTTCTAAGAGTAGTAGTGGTGTAAGTTTAATGAAGAACTGAAAGTAACTTCTATAGGGTATTGGCAAAGTGTATCCAGTTTTTTGGACCCACTAGATCTATTGCTATCACTGGCTATTATATTGGAAAATGTGATATCTCTGTTATTATACTGGAAAATGTGATCTCTTTGCAATCAGAATCCCATACCCATTCTGCATAACATTTTGCATACTTTTTGAAAACAGTTATTACACAGGGTTATGCGTTACTCGTAAGATAAACATTCTCTGGCATGACATAAAGGTGAATGCCCTCTTTTTGTTATAGCTTTGGTGTAAAATATTCTATTTGTCATTGTTGCTCTTAAAATATACAGCTGCAGAGAGGTTTTAGTAAACAAGTAATAAATAAATCCAACCGTGTCACAGACACTGGTTGCAGACAATATGACACACGGTAGACAGGGAGAGGAAACAATACAGGCAGAAAAGCTCTGTATACCTTCTTCTCTTGTGCACTGGATTATACAAGGTCTTAACAGCTTTACAGAGGTTCACTGCCACTGGCTTCAGTGGAATTATTCCCAACTCACTTCTCAGACACAGCAGGGTGAGAAGAACATCATGTCCATGCCTGAAGATTACTACATAAGTGTCTAAACTAAAAAATACTTTATAGATAGGAAATCCTGACAGGCAGTGAGGAAACTTACAAATCCAGACACAGATGTCTTCAAATATGAAAAAGGATCCTTCCCTTGAGTTTCAGAAGATGGCTGTGTATGTCTCCCAGTGACAGTCGGGCAGCCCCACAACTCTGTATCTGATGTGTGAACTAGAGGATTCATTTTGGTCCACTTACACAACATAGCAGGGTCAGGCTGGAATGTAGATTTAACCTAAGTCTTTATAATGACCAGCACGTGTGTCCTGTGTTAAAGAGTGGGCTCAATAATGTGCCCTAGCCTGAAGCATAAAACTGTCCCTTTTTGAAAACTAACAGTAGTGAGAATTGTAGATGTGATAATAATCTATTCTGCATCTGCAGTATAAACATTTAATACAGTTTGTTGAACATACCAAGATTCATATAAACACTTAGCATGTGGCTTTGGATATGACCAGCTTGTGACAACAAAGAGTTAGATTAAATCTTCCATTTTAACACAGCACTCCAGCATGTGCTTATTTGCTGAATTGGTGCCTGCATATCTTCAAAAGTAATCTTTTTTTTTCTTTTTTTTTTTTTTTTCTGCTAGTAGTCTGGATGAAAGAATCTAAGCAAATATTCTCTCTGTAACCAAATACAAAGCTAGAGCACAGAGCTTCTGTATTTCCAGATGGAAAGTTTTGGATGGAGATATGTTTCCAGGCCCTGCACAGATGGCCAGTTCACAAGCAGAAAGCTCATCACATTAGGACTCTGCTATGTACACAGACTGCAGGTGGTAGCTCTGACTAGGCTGCTTGATGTCTGGTAATTCTGAATAAATGGCCAGATTCCTCTTTTTCTACCTTGGTATCATTTATAGAAAACACAACCTGTCCATGGGAGCCTGCCTGGACTGTGAAACATCTACTAAAGTGTATGTATTTAGAATCCTAAAATGCAGAGCTGTTATATTGTATGGAACTTGCAGAGATATATCACTGACATAATTGTATATGTCCTAAAAAAAAAGACATGGGAAGCCAGATGGGAAATATTACAAATGGCATTTAGTCTTTGAGATCTCAACTTAGAAACTTGCATTTAATAGATGGGCTGTAATCCCTCAAAAGTTTGTGTATGCATGCCCATAAATATGATGGTCATGTCTGAGCTGCAGAGGAGAGGTGAGAGTATTTGAGGAAAGCTAAACATTTTTCTTGCCTTAATAGCAAAATGCTTCTGATTAACCAAGAAAGGAGGGCAAAGCAACCAGCAAATGTACAGTTGTTTTCTAACAGCAAAAAGTAATATTAGAATAAGTGATGCTTAATTTTTAAAAGTTTGATGTGTCCGACTCTAATCTTGTTGATATTTGAACAGTCCTTAGTGATGTCAAAAGGAAAGTAAAATCTGTCACATTCAATAAAATGAGTATACTATGGCTGCACAGAGCAGAGGTTTGGCCTTTAGCCGGGGCATGGAGCATCATTCTTTTTAATCTGACTTTTAAAGAAATCAAGACTATCAAAAGAAAACGATTTTCCAGTATTATGTTTCTGTGTTACTTTTTAAAATCTAGAGACTGGCTGAACTGGTGCAAAGTGGAAAGTCTCACCTCGACCTTGCTGCCCACATGGGTTGGAAGTTAATAAGTGCTGCTCTGTGTTAGGGGCCCAGTTGTGGGGTCCAGGTCTGCTGCCTAACCTAGTTGCTTGGTTTTATCTGTGAAAGGTTTCAGTGTTAACTCCTGGCTCAATCCTTTTTTGAAGAGTAGCTATGGAATCAACTTTTTAATCTTCAACAGCCCTATACAAACATCACCTTGAAGCTGCAGTCCTGGAGATGTCTGCAGTGCCATCTAATGTATACAACCAGCTTAAGCAGCTTTTAACTTTTTTTTTTCTTTCTTTCCTCTCCCACCTTTGTTTATGTTTAGTTTGTTTTTTTTGTTTTTAACAGTGACAAATTTGTTAGCACCTCCAAGAGATCACAGTTTGGTAGAGAAGGGGAGTCTCTGCATTTCTGTGCTTTCTCTTCTTGGGAAAAAAAAAAAGAAAGAAAGAAAAAAAAAAAAGGCTTCCTTCTAGATCTTTGTCACAATAAGAGGCTCACTCATCCATCATGGAAAATGTCCTCCATCATGGAAAACAGCGACAGGGCAAGATCTCCCTGACAATTTCTCTACTAGAAGGGAGTTGTTCTTTGGAAAATATTCCCCCATTGCACAGGAAATGCTTACAGGGCTACCTACAGCCCAGCTAAAATCCTCCAGTTCATACATCCCAGGCTGTAGTACATCGTGGTTATGCTAAACCATGTGTTTAATCTTCTTAAATGATGCTCAGCTCTTTCCATGGTTTCCTGTTTAGGAATGGATTTCATTCTTCAAACTTAATGCACCCAGTTCCTTGGCTCACCTTATAAATTCCTAACTGTTACAGGGTGGAGGGATGCTGGCAGAACCTGAGATCTTTCCCCTTCTCTCTGTCACATTGTGATTTTTAAGGCACTTGGTCATTTGTGACCAAGTGTAAGTGTGTTATAGTGTGTAAAGAGACAGGATTTTCTATCTGAGTAACTATATTTGAAAACTCTTGTGACTATGTGGCATTACACCTAGTGAAACAGTTGGCCCTTCTAGGGTGCTAGGTCTCTTGAAGCAGAAACACAGAATGATGAATGGATTACCCAGCTCTTACAAGGAGCTAAAGTGATCACTGATGTTTTCGGTATTGTCTAGTCTTGCAGCTTGAATGACTGTTCTTATGAATACAGATCAGACCTCAAGCCTAAGGATTTTAGCAAAGCATTGTATTTGAATGGTTTTATTCTGAAATACATTTATTTGTGTTTTGCTTGTCAGACTTCAAGTGTTTGAAACATTTGGATGTCCTGCTGTTTTATTGCTGGAAGTGTAATTTCTGTTGGTTATTGGCTTTGTTTTATTTTTTTTAGGGTGTGTGGTTGTTTTGTTTTGTTGTCTTTCCTGTAGGATTTGCTCTCCTTGGAGGATACCCCTCCTTCCTTACAACACAAGATATACATCTGGGCACTAATGAGAGTCTCACAGATACAGCAAGGTGGGTAGAATGTTTCTTGATTGATCACTTTGTATTTGGTAGTTGATCAGACTGAAACCTATCTTACAGAATTTTGGAAGCTATTATTTTCTTTCCAAAAAATGTCAGAAAGCACTCTAAATTTCTTAAATATTCACAGATCAGCTCATGGAATTTGTAGTTCAATACACCATCATTCCATCCACTCTATCTCTCCAAAACATCTCACAAGAAGAAATATTTTTTATCAAATTTGTCATAGAAAGTATCAATGAGAACGACAATCACACAAACGGTAACATTCTATGAACCTCAGTAGTAGAGCTCCACTGATGAGAGCACATATATTCAGACAAGACTAGAACCTTCTGGTTCTGTTGCTCTTCATGGAGCTACAAGTACAGCTGACTGGCAAATCAAAAAGCAAAATCAAAGACTTTCTATGTACTAGTTAGGCTGGCTGCTGGTGGGCCTTAGACTACCTGCAGTGACAGGGTGGGTTTGAAGGCTACTCTGATTCCCTTCTTTAACAGCAGCACCAAACTTGACTAATATTTTGTAGCCACTTTCTGATTTCATGTGACCTCCTCTACAGCTGTACCCATTGTCAGGATGGATACTGGGCTATGTTATTGCTCTCTTACTGGCAGCCCTGGAAGATCTTAATCATGACCAGACTCACATGCAAGCAATGATGAGTAGCTACCAGCCTGTCCTCATTGCCACAGCAGGGAAGAACTGTGCTCAAGGGTTTTTGGTTTGGTTTTGTTTTGTTTTTTGTTTGTTTGTTTGTTTTTCCTCAATGGATTCACTCTGATGTTGCAGAAAGTAGACAGAACATGAGGTTTTGCAGGTACTCTTGCAAGCACTCCATATATTAAAGACTCATCCAACCTGAGTACTGTGCTGCTTCTAGGCAGTCCTTTTGCATCCTGAGGTTGATTTAGTCAGGCTCAGCTGTTGGAAGGTTAGTAGTGTCTGCAAAGTCCTTTTATGTTCCTATGAAAGATGTGCAATGTTAAGCTCATCACGCTCAATTCAAAATATGCAATCAGCCAGTCTAGATTCCCTTGCCTCCACTGCAGACTATAGTTCCCATGCAGTGGGAAAGATAATTTGATTTGTTGTTATCTCAATTATGAAATCCAACGGAAATGTAAGACAAAGACCAAATATTTGAACATTAACAATTTTCCTTTCTTGCTTTTAACTACTGAAGTGGAAGATGCATGGGTGTTGACAGTATAAATTCAAAGTTTCCCTTTCTGGAGACTTGAAAGTACTTAGCTTTTACTCCCTGCCAGATATATAACTTTTCCAGTAACAAAGTAAGTTGCAACATGCACAAGCATCCCTGCTACAGCTCTGCTGGAATGAGAGGTGGAGGATTTTCAAGTCAAACATATATAGGTTACTATGTCCTATTAAAGGTTAATGGGAAACATATCAAAGGTAGCTCCCCACACGGATGTAAATAAGTATTATTCTCCAAGCATCTTGCTCTTTCTTCCATTCTCACTGGATCACTGTAAGCAGAGAACCTCTCAGATGAAAAGAGGGAGCAGGACAGTGTGCTGACAGGGGGTGCAGTATCAGGGGTTGAAAGGGATGTTGGAGATCATCGAATTCAACCCCCCTGCCAGGCAGGATCATAATCTAAGTATAATCTAAGTATAATCTAACACAGGTCACAGGGGTACACATCCAGGCAAGTCTTGAAAATCTCCAGAGAAGGAGACTCCACAACCCACCTGGGAAGCCCGTTCCAGTGTCTGTGACCCTCACTGTAAAGAAGTTCTTCCTCATGTTAAGGCAGAACCTCTTGTGTTCTAGCTTGTAACCATTCTCCCTTGTCCTCTCACAGGGCACAAGTGAGAAGAGGCTCTCACTTTCCTCTTGACACTTAGCCCTCATTTATTTTATAATTGGACCAGGTAGAGCAGGGCATCATCAGCTGGCACTTATCCCCCTGTCCCCAGCCAGGGAGCAGGATAGCCAGGGGCAGCTACAGCCCATGGCATTAGGCATCTCTGGTGGAATGGGGGTGGACCCAAGCTAGGTTAAGACATCTGTCTGAAGATGGGGGTCCAGGTCTGGATCAACATGGGCATGGTTACAAAGCAGCAGGAGATATGACATCCAGGTCAGGGGGGTTGGCTGTGATGGAGGTTCCTCACAGTGATGCCTGTGAGCTTTCTCTCCCCCCTGACATCAGAAGCACTATTGCAAAGTCGACCCCGAGACTATACATGGCCAGTTTTAGTTTCTTTTAATGATGCTGACCCAGGGATTTTACTCCTCTGCTGAGTCACAGCACTAACCTGCTGCAGTGGACTGAGGGCTTTCCCAAGTCCTTACAGAGCCTCATGTGCTCTGCTTTGCTTCTGCTCTTATTAGCAGGATTATTATTGACTTTACATAATCAAGGCTGAGCAGTTTACCCAAAAGAAAAACAGAAGTGTTAATTCCTTGGCATTTCTTGTGAATGAGGGATAACCTGCCAACTTCATTCAGTTAGCATAAGAATAAACCAAGAATGCCTTTAGTAACCGAGAGGGTATTTCAAATATTTATAGCAATGTATCTAGGGCTCTGAAGGCCTTAGAAGCACTTGAAATTGAGACTTAAAGTGGAAGGGGCATAGATCTATAGAAGTCCTAGTTTTTATTAGAATTGCTGCAGGTAAGCATTGAGAGCATTTCTGCTGTGAACATGTTTTTTAGTGACTTATTACCTGCACATAATATGGTTCTTCTATGCTTCACAAGACATTTACATTTACACTGACACAGCAGCAAAACACTACCACTCATTAAGAGCTGTAATTCTTTCTGTACTCTTTAGCATGTCTGATCTATTATGTGAAATGCAATATAAGTACTGTATCTGTATTTTCCACTGTAGAAAGGTTCCAGTGTGCACCATTATGGCTCAGTGGTGGCACTGGAGAACTCATAGGATGATTTTACCAGCTCACTTGGCAATTTTAGGGGATGGATATATGCAGCTATGGGGAATGAGTTTACTTCTCACCACTTACTGAGAACACATCCACCATATGCCCCTGTAAGACTATGAATGACAAAGAAGTAGTCTTACCAGAAATTTAAATCTTTTGAATGGATATATACTTTCAGGACAAAAATAGAACTACCTCGGATAGCAATATTGTACTCAAAATATATTAAAATGCCCCATTTTCAAATCCACAGATAAGCCACACCAAAATGTCACCCTTATATTTGTGTTTTAATTTTGGATTTCTCAGAGGATATTCTTGAGTTAAAATAAAATCAGCTTTTTTTCTATAGGAATAGAAGTTATTTTGAAGAGAGATGCAACATTCCAATACACTCATATGTTTCCAAGCTCTGGGATTTTGTTTATAAGCTTGCAGTCTTACAAAGGAATGAAATGAGAAAATGACCTTGCAGTTGGGGTTAATGAAGGAACCTTAAATGACTAGTCACCTGATGAGCCTGTGCTTACTCCACGTCACTTTTCAAAGCTTCACCTTTATTAAAAACTCTTAATGAGCCACATCTTTTTTCCTATGCAGTCCCAGCCTTACCTGGTTTCATTTAAATTGTTTTGATTAAAGGAGACTTTATTTCCTCAGATGAGGTTTGGAGTTTTGTTGTTAGTCATTTGGTATTCTTTGGTTTTTTTTTGTTTATTTGTTTGATTGTTGTGTTTTTGTTATTGTTGTTTGTTTTTTATTGAGTTCAATTTAGTTTTCATTTCAATATTGATTTCAATACTATAAGATATGGCATTGAGAAATGCTGACAGAAGGGCTGCATAATGTTTTGCTGGTTGTCTATTAAATCTAGTTTATAATTTCAACAGATTAAGGAATAAAAACCAGCACCATCAGTAATTGGTAATTGATTATGACTGAATCTCCTCTAATGGCATACTCTGTAGAGGAACAATCTTTGAATTCTTTATTAGTCATGTCTGTTAGGAATCACTGCCCTGAAATGCTAAAAAAAAAGTCTAAGAAAAAAAATGGGCAATGTGCTAGTGTAATTGCCTCTTTTTCTTGACTGGTGGGACTGGCTATGTCTTGTTTAGAGTGGAAACCTAAACAAAAGGAACCATGTGTCCCATCCCTAATGACTAGTTCAGAACAGGCTTTCTGCAGTCACACGCTTCAAGCTAGAATAAAAACAAAAACACAGAAAAAGAAACTCAGGAGCTAAGAAGAAAAAAAGGCACAAACAGCAACTGTTCCTATACCTTGCAATCAGAAAATACCTTGTTCAATTCCTCCTTTTCACTTGTAGCTGCTATCCACAGTCTTCTCTTCAGAAGGAGCTCTACAGGGAGTCTTATTAACATTTTATAAGAGGTGAAGAATTGTGTGAAGAATGTCAGATGTCAGTAGAAAACATTTGTTACTGGCTTCATCAGGAGATTTGCTGGCATAAAGGCCATGGCACTAACAGACCTATTTCCACAAGAGGAGATATCAGAATTCTTCGTGGGTAATCAGGAAGATACTCTTCATACTCTTGTATTCAGCCTTTTCCTTGTTTTGTTTTAAGGTCCTATTAGAGATAACATGAAAACACACAAAATGCTATTTCAAAGTCAGGCTTCAGGGCTTGATTAAAACACACAAATGCAAAGAAATGAAGAGCTTCAATCCATATTTAATGTATCTAAAAAATTCAGAGCATACTGAGTATACTATGATGATCTATTTGCTAATCTCTGAATCTTTCACACTTTGGGTAATGAGGTTAAGGCCAGAGAGGTACAGTGACTCATGGATGCCCCTATCCTCACACTGAGTTTCAAATTTGAGCATTACATTAACACTGATACCACATGTGTCAGTGGGTACTGAGTCTGTAGCTAGGAGAACAGGCATGTGTTCTCAGCCTCCTGTTTCTCTGTTCGTTAAGATCAGTAAAATAAATGTGGTGACCCAAGACAGGTCTGTATTCTTCATGCTCACAAAGGTCAGGCCAAAATAGAGAGACACTGTAACTTTCATTCAATGCTACATTTGTTCTTTGCTAAAAGACTCAAGAAGTCTCATACCTTATCTATTCTGAAGTTATCAAATTCTTCAGATGTTTCAGTGTCACACAACCTCTTGCCTTATTTCAGATTCCTTAACATGTTTTTATTTTACATCCATAGCTACATTGAAATGTTAAAGAGAAAAAAACAAAGCAAGCAAACAAAAAAAAACCCCAACAAAACCAAACGAAACCAAAACAAAAAAAACCCCAAATTACAGCAGCAGTTTTCATTTCTTACTATAGTTTGTTAATAAGTAAAACTGTTTACTTATTACCAGCTTGTTAAATGTCTTCATTTAAGTGTGTTATGAAGTCATGATAAATTATTCAGAGAGCTGAAAAAAAATTGATTCATTACTTCTTATTCATTAATATTTATGTATTACATGCTGAAGAACGCAACAGGGATATATTTATTATTATTGACTTGGGTATTTTCTGCCATCCTCTAGGGTGCTGTCCAGCATGACAAATGCAATCTTGGCTCGAGTTTATAACCATAGTGATCTGGACCTAATGACAAAAGAAGCCACAGTCCCTGTAATCAATGGACTGTCGGATTTATACCATCCTCTTCAGATTTTAGCTGACTACCTAACTCTTCAGGTAACAATTTAATACAATTTTTCTTTTTTGATAAGTCTTGGTAAGTATTTGGGGAAGCCAGATACAAAACCATTTATTACTAGGTTTTTCTAAGTGGTAATTACATGGCATTTGTTATTCAAAGGGATACTAATCAAGTGATATAATTAAGGACCTGTTTAAAACAATACCTAGTCCAGATGTAGTGAGATGAAGTTAAGCATAAAATTAAATACTTCTTTGGAATTAGGCTGAAATTCAGAAAATGTGAAGGGGCTTTACCTATTAGGATAAAGGGCAGATGTTGAAACAACAACAGCCAGTGGAAGTTTTTCCAGTGACTTAAAAAAACTTAGTAGTTCACTCTTGATTCCTTTCTAACCTATGAACAGTTTAAAATGAATCACTAGCATATAGTAGGAATTTGGTTGAACAAATTAGTTCTGAAAAGCCAGTGTAAACTCCTAGTGTTCAGGCACTTAAACATATTTAAACTTTGCTCACATCAAATAATAGTTTAAAAGGATTGTACTTTGTAGTTTAACCTAATAGTTGATTTGACAGCAGGATAACATTTGCACATAGAATACCAGATGTTTATCTGTGAAAAGAAAGACTATGCTGGTTTACAGTCAATTGAGGAACTGGCTTATAAAAAAAAAAAGATTATTATACTGCAATGCTGGTTGACAACTATGATGAACTTCTCTGACCTTGTTTACTTTCTGAATGAATGAAAATCACACTGCTTGAAAAAGGAAGGGCAGAATAATTTCCTGATTCATTCAGCTGTATTACTCAGATGTTGAAGACTTCACTATGGGATGTGGAAAATACATAGTGAAAGTAATATTATTTCATTCATACCATAAATTTTAAATACTGAAAGACTCATATCCTTAGTGAAAATTATTTCTTCTTTATTTTGATTAGTATTTTTCCTAAAATATTCAGTTCTTAAAGTGAAGATACCATAAAAAAAAAGATGAAGTTGAGACTAAAATACTTCACATACCCCAGGATAAGATACATTGTGAGATCACATTAAGTCAACCTCAATGAACCATTCAAATTACATAAGACAGTACTAATAATAGGCTGAAATGAGAATGCCATCAATCATTAAATGTCTTAATTTCATTTAAACTCTTGTGCAATTGTAAACCAGGATGATCTTATGGTTGTGTTTTATGCGGGGTTCTGCCTTGCAAACACCTTACTTATTAGCATTTGATGACTTGTGAGTAACAAGGTTCAGGAATAATAAGTGGCCTTCTGTTTCCTCCACCTGTGCCCATCTCTAGCCCAGTCTTCCCAATATGTTCCTTAGCCCAGAGTTTGTCAGGAGGTCTTTAGAGGGCAGATGGGTGGCCTCCCCACTTTGCCAAGCACATGCTGCACCACTGGTTTCTGACTCACTTCCCTTCTTGCTTTCTTACCCAGGAGGGAGGGGCAGGTGGGGGTAGCTCTCAGCAGAGTCCTTTGGGCACTACCTGCTCCTTCCCTTTCTGAACTGCCCCTCTGCTGCAGTTTTTCCTCTCTGCACTGTACACTGAGGTGGAGAAGACTGGTCTTGCAGACAGCAGCATGTAATAAAGCAGCATATAATGAGCTTTACTAGGTGACAGAAGCACAAATAATGCTTAAAGAAGTGTGATCCACAGGTTCTAGTTGTCACTTACCACAAATTTCTCATGGGGTTTTTGGCAGGGGAAAAAGATGTTATCCAAGTAGTGGCTGCAGAAAGATGAATTTAAGGATGTTGAATAATATCACAGATTCTTTAAATGAGTTGAAAGTTCATATATAGCATTTGGACTGCTTTCCTGCACTGCAAAGGCAATTTATTTGATTTATAAATACATGCAAATTACAATAGTAGCAGCACGGGCCACTAGACTTATATTTACATATAGCTACAGATTTTGTGCAGCTTATTTCTCATTAAAAATGTGTCTTCCTTATCTCTGTAAATATTTTTTCTGCTTGGATCTACCCCTCCTTGCTGTCAGTACATGCCTAAAATGTTGGTTTGTTTTTTTTTCCCCCAGTTCATATTTCTTCTGTTGCATTTACCAGTGAACCACTATACACACACTGTCCTTGTTCATGCTTAGCACATTTTTAATCTTCCATTTTCTAAATCCGATTAATTTTGTTATGTGCCTTCTTGAATCATCTTAGTCTGAAACAGCCTAATTTCCTGGTTTGTTTTGCCAGAATGTCTTCTTGCTTACGGTTTCTGATCCCCTTTTAACAGTGCATTTTAGTGTGGTTATTTTAGTATAGTCTGTTGCATTCCCCAAACAATGCAGCTGGTTTGTTTTCAAGGCTGTCAGTTCTTGTTCTGTATTCAGGGTGTTCTTGTCAAATCACAAAGTGTGCTGCTGTCATGAATACTGTAGTGAGATTCTCCAGGTTCAATATCCTCTTGCTCAGTGCCTTCTTTCTGAGCAACCTTGAGCCCCTCATATGTTTGACATCTGAGCTGGTTCTGCATTTTAATACTGTGGTCAGGATTAATGACCTCTAGTATACCAAGAGGGGTGTTTTTCTTAACATACATACTACCTTCTTTCTTAAAAGTTGTGTTGAGTTTTCTCTTGGGTTATAATCCACTAGAAGTGGTTGTAAACATTATGCATCCTGATTTTGAGGGTCTGAGGATTTGGCTTTTATGTGTTTCTGTGCTGGTACAGCATACACACAGAGCCAGTTTAATTCTCTGTCTGTGCTGAAGGCATGTAACAGCCACTTGCTGAGTCCACCCAATGCCTGTCAGTTTCCTGGGCAGAAGCTGTGTCTCACAACTTCTGCTCTGCAAAGTTTGGCTGGAGGGTAGCATCACCCAGTTTGTATTCCAGGGACAAAATGGGTATTGACAGTGATTCAATTGATATTAATGTCACTGGCCAAATCAGCTAACTTGTAGCTGACTGCAGGATGGCCAGAATGGTAATTAGAGTGGATCCATATGCCACTATCTCTTTATGTTACTGGTCTGAAGGGAAATTTCTCTTTCAAGAAGAAATTCTTGGCACAAGAAATTAATCAGTGATTCCACTTAAAATAGTGTAACAAATTACAGTGTTACCCAGCTTGAAGAGGGCTGCCATATATTCTCAACTTCTTCTTGATGTGTGACACAAAAATCTCAAATTATTATAGTCTTTAAATTCATCACCATCATCATAATGATTCTAACAATTAGAAACCTCAGCTAAGATATGCACTGATTCCCTTGAATATACTGTTTCAACAACCATGGAAAAACACAACGTGGAAATAAGAAATGTAACTTGCTCAGCATCTACCTTCATCTCAGTTTCAGAGATGGTAGATCCAAGTTTGCTCAGTTTCACATGTACTGGATTGCATTGTCTCCAATGGGCTAAAGATGCCTTTTCTTCAGGTTAAGCAACCCCAGTTCCCTCAGCCACTCCTCACAGGACTTGTGTTCTAGACCCTTCCCCAGATTCATTGCTCTTCTATGGATGTGCTTCAGCACCTCAATGTCTCTCTTGTAGTGAGGGGCCCAAAACTGAATATGGTATTTGAGATGTGGCCACACGAGTGCCAAATACATGGGGTTGATCCCTTCTCTAGTCCTGCTGGCCACACTATTTCTGATACAAGTCAGGATGCTGTTGGCCTTCTTGGCCACCTGGGCATGCTGCCAGCTCATATTCAACTGGCTGTTGACTAGAAGCTGCAGGTCCTTTTCCACTGGGCAGCTTTCCAGCCACTCACCCCCAAGCCTGTAGTGTTGTATTGGGTTGTTTTGACCTGAATGTAGCACTTGGCATTGTTGAACTTTATCCCATTTGCCTTGGCTCACTGATCCAGATCTCTCTAAAGAGCCTCCCTACCCTTAAGCAGATCAACACTCCTGCCCAACTTGGTGTCATCTGCAACTTATTGAGGGTGCCCTTGATCCCCCTCATCCATATAGTTGATAAAGATATTACACAGAACAGGTCCCAGTACTGAACACCATTTGTGACCAGCCACCAACTGAATTTAATTTCATTCACAACCACTCTCTGGGCTTGTCCATCCAGACAATTTTTTATCCAGCAAAGCATACACCCATCCAATATATGACTAGCCAGTTTCTCCAGAAAAATGTAAACTGGCAAACAGTTTCAGTAGCATTACTGAAGTCCAGTTAGACATCATCCCTAGCCTCTCCCTCATCCATTAAGCAGGTCAGGTTGTCATAAAAAATCAGGTCAAGCAGGACCTGCCTCTCTTAAACCCATGCTGACTGGGCCTGATCACCTGGCTGTCCTGTATGTGCTGTGTGATGGCACTGATGACAATTCATTCCATAATTTTTCCCATCACTGAAGTCAGGCTGACAGTCCTGGATCCTCCTTCCAGCCCTTCTTGTAGATATGGGTGTCACATTTGCTAACCTCAAAAGATTCATTATTCAAAAGCTTGTTTTAATTGAGGGCTGTTATGACTATTGTGGTCAAACATTTCAAAAGCAATCTAGAATGGTGTCAGAATTTCAGTTTAGCTGGAAGCAAGTCCAAGCAGAGGCAGACATGAATGTTCCTAATTAGTTAAACCAGTCTTCTTAAACATACAACCGTTCTAAATCACTGAGTAGGGTGATTTTTTTTCCCCCCAGGGTTTGATACATTGATACACTGAAACCATGGAGAATAACAGAACGAAATACTGTGAAAGCAGCATGAGAATAAGAAAGTTGACTGTAATATTGACATTCATTATTTAGCAGGGGTTTTCATGCTAATAGCAAAGCCAAGTTTTGTGGCACTACAGCAGAAATCACTAGCTTGTCAAAGAGGCAGAAGGACTCTAGACTTTCTAAATATTTTTTTTATATGGTTTTAATAAGAGAATAAATATTCTGCAGTCAGGTTACAAATGTAACAAGCAGCTGCAGAACACCCAGGTAGGTAAGAAGCCTACATGAGTATAACAGAGTTTGTAAAAACTGTGGAGAGATGTGAGGGGTAAAATATCTTCAGAGGCTCAGGTTCTTAGCATGTTATTCAAAGGTTCTGCTTTAACCTAGAGTGTTGCCATTGTGGCAAAGCACTTTTAGCAGGATTTTTCTCTATGCAGTTGTATAATCATATGCTAGAAAACGGGGAAAAAGCTGTCTTATGTATAGTAGCTTTTGCATTGCTTCAAAGCTTTCTGGTTCTGTCCAACACAATCATTTTATCTTTCTTGAAAGCTGAGGATGTATGTGTATAAGCAGTACAGACACAGTCACAGTGAGCTGCTTTAGATGAAGATGTTTGAGTTACAGCAGCAGTGTACCAGTAGCATCATCAAGCTTAGCACAGGATATGAAATGGGCTCCACTAACACACACACAGCTTGATCCTGCCTTGTCTACAATTTCTTCCATTAGCTAAATGTCTTCATTAAGATTAGCTCGGCTTTGTCTGTTCTATACAGCAGTCACTGCAGATGCAGCTTTGTGATTTGCCATGCATATTGAGGGTCATTATACAGACATCTTCAGTACTTTGTATTTTATCTGCAACAGACAGTAGCTTGGGAAAACAGAAAAGTATTTAGTATGCGCTGTGCTTCTTTTAATGCAGAGTAGCAGCAGTAAGGTGGAAGTTATTTAACATAGCAGTATATTTGTGACTCACTAGTCAGTGCTTTGAGCGTTACAGGCTGAAATGTGTATTTTTAAACAGTAAGATCAAAAGAACTCAGGGCTGTCTCATTAGCTCCTAGATGTGGGTTCATGCCTCAGCTATCACTGAGCTCTAGTTGGAAACAACCCCTTAAATGAATGCTTTAGTTTGGCCTTCTTCTAAGAGCGCTCTTACTAGGAGATGTGGAAGGGCTTTGAAAGATCCTTAGAGACCTGCAGAGCTGTTACACTAAACTAACTTCCATGGCCACAAAGTCCTGATTTTCTCTCCTTAAATACCCTTGCATCAAACCCCTGCCAATGAGTCTGCAGCTAACAAACTTCAACTGGAAAAACAATGGTTTTACAATACCATAGTTTTACCCCTTAAACTGTAGGCTGTCTAGGTCTCTATTAGGTTTAGATTTCAACTGCATTTTAATATCATTTAATATTTCAAGAGCTGCTATTTTTTTTACTTAAAATTGTGGCCATCTGCAAAGTGCCAGTAACTGCTCTGAAACAACTTCACAACTATTTGTTTAGAAGTTGCTGCCAGAACAGGAGGGGGTAGTCCCAGCCCTTTTCCTGTTCAGTCTTTCAGCATAGTTGCTGTGATAGCCTGCAAAGTTGCCAGTTAGTACAGCTCTACAATGTGGATACTTATCCTCTATGGCAAGCATGTCATACAACGTGTTGAAACACTGTCTGGCTTCCAGCTACTACAATGCAATTGTAGCATGGCCCAGTTTTAAACTAGGTGGAAAAGTCTCCCCATTTTGCCTTTAGTCTTTTGAGCCACGAGGTGGGGTTGGACAGAGCAGGTGCACAAAGTATTGGGTTATGTATTTACAAACTTTGTGGTATCAACTTAAGTGCCTATAAACATACTAATTGAAAACAAGGCTTGCTAAAGGCCCTCAAGTTGTCCTGCTCTGGAAAACTCCTGTTACTCTTGTTGCTCCTTAGGCCTTATGTGTTGGTACCTGCACATGTTCAGGCTGTAAGTTCCATCACTGAAAGCTGCAGTTAACACTGTAACGCTATTTCAAGTTCAAGTAATCCACACTCTAAAAAAATGACTGCACACTGGCTGCAAACTGTGCAGGTTATGAGTGACACAGCTGCTTTCAAAGTATTGCTCTTTGCTCTCCTGTACAGTGACTTGTGAAGGTTAAAATGCTCTTTAAGGGCATGGCCACTGCCATGGCCACAGGGAGTATGATGTAGAGACAGCCAAGCCAGAGGACATCTGAATAAGGGATATTTTTCACAGTTTTGGGGAAAGCTGGAAGAATTGTTCTCCTGGGCATTAGGACTGGCTCTATATTAAGAATTTCTACCATTCATTGATATTTATAAACACCAATCCATGGCTGTATGGCTTTGGTGCTAAAGACATGGTGTGTCTGGTGCTATGTCTCAGACTGGGCCTTACCATATGGCATACATGTCAATGTATCCTTCACTGGAGAAAGCTGCAGCACTTGGGTCTTGAAATTACTCATGGGCAACTTTCCCTCCCATCCTGTAGCTGCAGTATGTTCAATTAAAGGTAGGGTTCCATGCAGGTAGCATCTGAAGGTAGCAGGCCTTCTTTGCATCAGACCTCTCTGACCAGTCTCTCCTACCTAGGGCATTACCTTGCTCAACTTGCCTGGAACATACTCTGTCTGATTCATTTGGCAGGAGCACTATGGTGGGCTGAACGAGCTCACTATCAGCTGGATTGGAGACGGGAACAACGTGCTCCACTCCATCATGACCAGTGCTGCAAAACTGGGAATGCACCTGCACATTGCCACTCCCAAGGTAAGAAAGCAGTGTGGATGGAATAAGGAAGGCAAATGTTGCCCATTCTTGTCTCAGCCACTTGGACACTTCCAAAAGGCCTCAGCTAGTGGTTCTTGCATGTATCTAGAGTGCCAGCTTCTGCAGCTAAGGTTCACAATCCTGTTATTTTAATGCAATGCAGGAGTAATTCTACTGAATCCCAACTTCAGAAAGGCCGAGGGCAATTCATGACTGCAGTATACATCACAGAGGATGATAACTCCATTTGAGAAAGTGTTATAAAGCCATTCAATGCCCTCTCCCCACCCCCAAAAAATTAATTGGAAGTTGTTTCAGATTTGTAGAAGTGTTGCATCTTGGTTAGTTCAGAATGGTGATGCAGCTTTTTAAAATGCTGCATTGTAATACAATATAGAATATAAAACAAAGAATCAGTGTAGAACATCAATAACAACAAAAAAAGTGATGTATAAACATTTCATTCTCTAAAGGTTGAAATACATTTTTCTTACCTTATCAGAACACTTTCCACTAGTTTGTCTCCAAAATAAACTTTCAACAGAAACTTTTCTCAAGTTTTACAGTTCTGAAAGCCTTTCTTCTTCCCATGACAAATGGTTAAATCTGGATTTTTCTAACCAGTTTTAATAATCAGTAAAGATCTTATATATGTTCTATGAATCTATATGTTACCTATCATCTCTTTTGGCAGGGCTTTGCAGCAGCTTGTATTTGTGCCTTTGAGCTAACCAGGCCCACAGCATTCAGGGNAAAAGAAAGAAAGACTAAAGGCATTTCAAGGTTATCAGATTACACTGCAGGTAAAAAATGAGATTTTTTTTTCCTTGATGCTTTTAGAGTTGCTGTTTATAAGAATTAACATCAGCAAAACATGGATACAATATTTTTCTGAGTGGGGCCATAAAACAACACAAACATCCCTCCAGCTTGAAAAACTCAAAAAGATAACAAAGTCTGAGTTATCTTACAGACTTCACATGGTTTGGCCTCTTTCAGAGCTCCCCAATGAGATCTAACTCCAGAACACATGCAGAAGGACTAAGCCTTTACCAATTTATGAACTATAAATTATTTCTAACTTTACATTTCCTCTTTGCTACCAGAAATGATATATTTTATTTAGAAATAGCAGCTCACAGATTAATTCTTAAATACCTGGACAACATTTGGGTCAATTTCGTGTATATCTGTCAGTGAATAAAGCATAAATAAATGTCTTTAGAAGAATCTAGTTGAGAGGCTTATTNGCTGATAGAAATATTGGTTTAATATATGGCATTTTGATATAGATTCACAAATACTGTTGGTG
The DNA here is from genome assembly GCA_013401355.1 of Ceyx cyanopectus. Lineage (NCBI taxonomy): Eukaryota > Metazoa > Chordata > Aves > Coraciiformes > Alcedinidae > Ceyx > Ceyx cyanopectus. The sequence goes on from VYZU01043410.1 coordinate 32,858, forward strand.
GGTATGTCTCTAAAATGGCCTAGAATGCTTTAATTCATTGCTCTTTGGTATTAGATCAATATCTTTTGTGTGACAATATCAAAAGAAAAAAAGAATTACAGCCGTTTAAATCACAGTTTAGTCTGTTCTTGTTGCAATGATCAATAGAATTATATTACTGCATGGCATTCAAATAAAGGTTGCACTTTATTGATCCAGAACTCATTGGAGTTTTTACTCCCCTACTAAAAGCAGAGGAATAGGAATAAATATTTGACTTTTGTAAAGTCAGCACTGAACTCTAACTGGCTTAAACAGGGTATTCCCATCTTATTCAGTTGAGGAATTCTTTTGAAGTCAGTGGAATTTTTCTGAGTTCATCATCCAATTAACTAGAGTGGCAGCTAATATAAAATTTGTTAAGCTTTTTACTACTTGAAGATTTTATTAATGTCATCACTTTTTTTTTTTTTT
>VYZU01043412.1:0-11429 GCA_013401355.1 Ceyx cyanopectus
GAAAACCAGCACTGGGGAGTACCCATGGGTGGGCTGGGAGGGTACCACTGCCACCCAGCAAGGCACAGCCATGTGCTGCTGGTTAGTGCCACTGTTCTGCTCCTGGTGTCACCCAGTTCACAGGTGCTGGTTCCCAGGGTGATGCCCATAGCAGGGGTGATGCAGGGGTGTCCCTGCTAGCCCATGGCATTGCTGCTGGCCGAGGCACAGACCCCACCACGAGGTTGCTGTGCAAGGGCTGCCACCACCTTTCTGCAACACCATGGACTCAGTAAAGCTCTGCTCTGTGCTCTGGCTGGAGACAAAAAGGGACCTGAGCAGCTGCAGGAGCTGCCATTGCTACGGAGGTTTCTCTGACCCAAGTGATGCCAACAGCTTTTTGTTGCTGCAGAAGGGTCTTCCAGTCTCTTGGACCTCCCAGTCCCCTCCACTGCTGCCCAGAGCACAGCTCTCCCACCTCGAGGCCCCTGTTCCACGGCACAGAGACCAGCACTTGGCTGGCTCGACTGCATCTGGCTTAATAATTCACCCTGTGCCGTGATCCGGGCTGCGCCGTGTGACTGCCCCTCTCCGCACGAGTTAACCAGCCTGCTAATCCCCTGCCTGTAAACCTAATCACCAGTGATTTTATAGTTACCTGCAGATCATAAGCGAGAGCGGGGAGCAGCGACAGAGCTCAGCGCCGGCTCTTAACAGACTCATTAATAATTCCTCCATTTGAAGCTGATTCCTTATTGCTGTTCTCCGGGATCTGTCAATGAGCCGCTGCTTCGCCCACTTAAGATGCACGGCACTGATACTGCACCACGCTGCTTTTCATGAGAGCACGGCTCGAAACCACATCAAACACACTACAACCACCCAGAGCAGCAGCTCTGATACCTTCCTCTGTCGAACGGATCATCTCCTCCACGATTGCAATCAGCCATCTGACAAAATCTGCTTTTCATAACGCCATGGTTACTGGTGCTAACTCTAATCTGGTTTTTCCTTCTTTTCCCCCTTTCCCTTGTTTCACTGCTCCTTTTCATTTCCCCACCGGTGCTGCCCGCTAGCTGGGCTCACTGGTGGTGCTGGGTCAATACTCTCCTGCTCTCTCCAGGATTATTCCCAATCACTATCACCCAGCTGATTGCATCAGTTCCTCAGAATGCTTTGAAATATTCTCAGGGGGAGAAATTATTTGAGCCAACTGGACTTGGGTATGGTTTAGTGGTGCCCTGGCAGTGCTGGATTAACTGTTGGAATTGACAATCTTAAAGGTTTCTTCCAACCAAGATAATTCTGTGATTCTATTAAAATACCTGCCTCTGGTCAGTGCTCAGGTCTGCTGGCTGCACCCACCTCATTCCATAGGTACCTTCCCTGGGGCATTCCTGCTCAGCTCAAGATGCTGAGCACTGGTGCTGCTGCTGCCTCCTGCCTGGGGCCAGGAAACCTCCAAAAACCCGAGAAGATGGTGGTATAAATGAGAGAACTGAAACATCTTCCTGGGAGCAACTAATAGAGTACAGCAAGTGTAGAATAATGCAGAGGCAAAGAAACCACTTTCTAGAGTCTGGTGGGATAAAAAAGAAATGCTTCTAACAAAACTTCTTTTTATTCTTCAAGGAAAATTTCCGAGATAGGACAAGATAATTCTGTGCACTCATGAATGTAGAAATTCAGTTTTCTGTACCAGTAACAGTATCTGGTGCAGAGTAACTTACCTTGCAATTTATCTGGGATGTGCTGAGTAAATGCCAGCGGCACCCTGGCGTGAATACAGATTTTTGAGATGAATACTGAGAACAGAGGCCCGGGTAGGAAAGTCTTCACAGAGCAGGTATTTTTTGTCAGCTGGTAGTGTGTTGAAGGCAGTTTTCTCCAGGCACTGGGGGAGATGATCCAAGCGGTGCTCGGACACAGAGCTCAGACACCGACTGCTCCTGCTTTCCCTGATGCAGTAAAAAGAAAATCACAAGTAAAATGTCTTTAAGAGCTTTGTGCATCACAGCTCAGCAATGGGTGATGGATACCAGACCAGCATTATCACCCTGGTAAGAGTGTTCACCATGGATGGGAGTGGGCTGGAAGAGCTGCAGTGCCTGAAGCTGGGGTGAACCTCTCTGGCTATTGCCATAAGGAGCTTTAATTAAGCTATGAATTATGCATATAGAAGATAAAACAATGTCTTCTTGGTTTATGGCTGGGGAATTAAGGTGCTGTGAGCTCAGGTCGCTGCTCCCAGGCTCCATGCCCAAAAGCCCTTGCTCTGGCTCCCTGGGATGTACCCCCCTCCCAGGTCTCTGCAAAGCTGTATTGTCAGCGATGACCTATCACAGGGGGGCATTGCATTGCTGGGGGAGGTGCAAAGATGCTGCTGTGGGTCACAGCCCCCAGCCCTGGCCGGGTGCTTGGCCAAGGTGCCACCCAACACCCCGGGCAGGCTGCCCACCGGGTCCCTTCCCTCCCACGCCGCAGGGACGCCTCAGCCTGTCACCCCCACAGCGGGTTTGTTTCTCTCGACCCCCTCCAAACCCCAATGGGCAATAGAGAGACTATTTTCGAGCTGTGCAAAGTCTTCTTCTGTTGACAAGGAACAAGGACTTCCCTCCTGAAAGAGCCCCCAGCTGTGCCCGCAGGCATCAGCTCAAAGGGGCTGGAACCGAGCCTGGCCTCAGGCTCAAACCCCCCATTCAGCGCTGGCGCTTGGGAGGCAGAGCAGGAGGCGGCTCTCTCTGAAAGCCAAAGGCTGGAGTGGCTTTGCCATCCCGGGGGACAAAGGCCTTTTCTGCCCCGGGACAATATTGCCACTCACCAGCGATGCCCCCCCAGGCAGCGGAGCCCGGAGACCGCTCCTCAGAGCCACCATTCAGCTTCTCCACGGGACGTCTCAGCTTCCATGTCTGAAGCTGAGGTTATTTTTCCGCTTCCTTCTGCCATTGAAGCTCCTCCGTGTGCTGCAGAGGAGGGGGTAGAAGCTCCCCAAGAAAGCTGCAGGGAGGAGGCTGGCCCTCAAATCAGGGGCTTTGCAGGGAACCCAGCAGCTTGGCACTCCACACCTGCCCCCGTGTCCTCTTGCAGGAGCTCTGCTTCACACCACATACCAGACTGGGTCCCAAACAGGAGCCCTGGAGCACTTTGGGGCAGCTCAACAAGGGTCTGGAGCCAGAAATCCCAGATGGATGCTGAGTGAGGTCTGTTCTCCCAGCACCTCTGCCACACTCTCCCACCCAGAGCTGCCCTGCACCACCCAAGGTCTCATTACCCCACAGAAACCCACCTTGCTGCTGATCCACAGCATCCCAGCTCCACACCCCTGCCCTCTTTCCACTGGCACTGAGGAAAAGCACCTGCACTCAGCTTGTATTTAAACCCTGAGATGATCTTCAGCAAGGTTTCTGCTAGCTCAGGGTGAAGGTCTCAGCTCATCAGGAGAAACTGCTGTGCCTGGGCTGGGAAATCTCCTGCCTTCAGCACTGGAGGTGTCACTGTAGCAGGTGCTGCTGGAGCTCAGCTGATGTGGGTTTGGTCTCTGCATCACCAGCAACAATGCTCTGGCCTGGGTTCAGGGATGACCTGTCTGTCCTTGCAGGGGACACCCTCAGGGCTGGGACCGAGGGTGCAGAGATGTGTCACTGTCCATAAAATCACCAGGGGCAGCCAAGGGTTCCCAGCCTCTCAGCTGAGCAGGAGAGCTCCAGACCCAGGGAGTCAGCTTGGCAGTGTTTCTGCAGGCTGGGCGCTCGGCAGGGTTCATGGTGTGGTTGAGGGGGGAGTAAAACCCACGAGGGTACTGCAACCCTTCCTGCCAGCACACCAAACACCACTGGTGTGGTGTGAACACCACCCTTGCACCCCCTGCCCGGATGGGGACGACCAGCCCCAGGGTGTGCAGACACACAGACCATGTCCGACACCATCCCTGCTCCTGCCTGTGCGGGTCTCAGCCCAGCAAACAACCCTGTGCTGGTGCTGTGCCCTGTGCCAGCCTCATCTCTGCCCACGGAGGTGGCAGCAGCCATCTGGGATGTGCCAGGGTTGGTCACACCTTGCTGTGGGGCACGTTCTGCTGGGCTGCAAGATGTTTCCCGTGAGGAAGATGTGTCAGAGGGCTCTGTAGGTGATGCACAGGCTGGACAGACACCCCCCTGGCCTGTGCTGAACCTGCCCTGGGAAGTGCAGGGAGCTGAGAACAGGAAGCAATCAATGGGTCCGACTGCAGAGCAAAGGCAGCCACACCGGGCTGCTGCATCACCATCATGAAAATAAATGAGAGATTGATTTTCCAGGAGGTTTGGATCTTATGGATCTCTCCAGCTGTGACAAGTGGAGAGCAGGCACGGCCAGCGTGGTGGGGCTGGCATCTCCCAACAATCCCCTGTGCCAAGGAGAGGGAGACAGCTGTGGGGAAGCCGGAGACTCAAGCACCCCGAAAGAGGGTGTGAGGGGCTTCAGGCTCTGGTTGGCACGGCAGGAGACAGTCCCCAGATGAAGCTGGGAGCAATGAGGGTGCCCTCAGCTCGCCAGCATCAGCCACAGCCCAGACCATGGTGAGCAGCACTGGTCTGTTCACCAGAAGGGCACTGTCTTTGTTATAGTGTCTTATCTTCAAGCTTCTCTTGCTAAGTCACATCTGACTTAATTATGGTAATTAAGATTGACATTAATACAAGATTAAAATGTGAAATTAAAATTAGCTGTGAAACTTATCTGGATTTTTAGTGTGCTTATTGATTTTCTTCACTGTTAATCAAAGGTCTGAGGTAGCTGCCGATGAACACGATGCTAATTAGAGCAGTGCCCACTGAAGTGGCCTCGGGAGATGCTTCTCTTTATTTTCTTCCTAACACCCCAGGTTTGTAACCACGAAAACACCTCCAGCCCTGAGCCCTGCCCAAGGAGCAATGATGATTTCTCCTTTTTTTTCACAAACATCCCTGTGGCTGCCTGGTCCTGCCTGCTCCTGGAGCCACCAGATCACCAGTGGTGCACGGCGATGGATGGTCACGTGTGGAGCTGGTCTGGCTGGAAGGGGCTCAGACCCTGGCTGGTGCTGGGTGTGATGCCCAGGGCCATGGGGTGCTGTGCGGGTGCAGAGCTGGGCCCCACCATGCTCTGTAGTCCTGTCTGGCAAGCCAAGGCTTGAGCTTAACCATTCCCTCTCCATCACTGACAACTTTTGCCACTTAGTGGGTATTTCTGCATTACAAATACAGCATTTGTTCTCTTTTTGCTGCCTGTTACCATGGTGCTGGTGTTATTATCTGGCTATCTTCGGAGTTTACTACAATGCAGATGAACACAATAAAAACCACTCAAGGAAAACTGCTAAATGAGAGACAACTTTTATCTGTAATAACGGCGGGGGAGGAGGGAGGCCGGGGATGGAGGCTGCACTCGCTCTGCCACAGATAGCTTTGTTAGACCAAATTAAACCTCGGAGCCAGCGAATCCCACTTTGTGTATGAAAATGACGGTGTTAAATCACACACTGCACCTCTGCCTTTCTTATTTTGTCCTTCTCTCTCCCTGCTGCCCAACTGCTCCCAGCTGGCAGCAGCAAGGAGTGACACGGGGAATGCAAATGACCCGCTGCCTGCACAGACTGCTGCACCCTCCCCAGCACCCCGGGGTTCTGCTTCTCCTCCTCTCCCCGGCACCGGGTGGGGGAACTCTGCAGAGCCCAGCAGGGAAAAAGGCAGCAGCATCGGTCCCCTGTTTTTGGACGGTCTCTTGACTTGATGTGTTCTGTGTGGTGGCATTTGTAGCGATACCAGCAGGTGATTATTGTTGCTGAGGTAACCGAATCAGTGTAATTACTCTCTCAAAGGTAGCAGGGACTTCTCAGATGGCAGCGTCAACAAACTGCCTGTTGGGAGAAAGATCAGCCTTGGTCTCGCGGTGTTGGACATTCGTGTCATGCTTCGTGGAGTTGTTCTGGCTATTTGACTTGACAGGCGGAGTGGCCGGGAGGACCAGGCAGCTCTCACCAGGAGGTGATTTACAGTAAACATTTCATGGTGGGATTTGAGAATTCAAGAGAACAAAGCCTCCGTTCCTGTTCTTATCAAAGCCAGTGCAATTACACCGTGTGCTCTGATGGGCTCAGGAGAGCCCTGCTGGAAGCTCTCAGCTTACTGCAGTTGCTGGTGGCACGGGCAGGCAGGCAGGACCAGTTCCTGGGAGCCATCAGGTCCTCAGTCCTAACCGTAGACAAGAAGGCGGTGGTGGAGATCTGGGTCTGGGTTTCTGAGCAGGGGTTTTGTTTTGCTGCGGGGCTGAGGAGACTCCGATGTTTGTCTGTGGCCAAGGTGCCAGCCTCACATTATGGGGGCTCCGTGAAGATTCCACAATCTGGGAGCTCTCACCTGCCCGAAGCCCATCACCCTAGCAGAGCTGGCCAGGCCATGGAGTGCGGCTCCCTCCCAGCCTGGCATCACTGGCTCCAGCAGCAGAATCAGACCCTGGTGCACCTGTGATCCCAAAAGTGGCTTGGGGCATCTATCAGCACCCCCATAGCACCACTGCCCTGTTCACACCCTGCTTTGGGGATCCCGAGGGAAGGGGAGGGAAAGGGGGTAGAGCTGGGCTGGAGCAGAAAGGCAAGAGGGGTTTTGGATGCTGAGAAGGGCTTGGGGACAAGGGGCAGTGAGACAAGAGGCTGGGCACGGGCTGGGCGGGGCCCTGCAGTGGGGAGCACTGCCCAGACTGGGGGGCACTGGGACTCCTGAGAGGAGCAGGAGGAGCCGAAGGGAACCTCCGGGCAGGCGGAGGGGGACTCGTGGGGATCTGCGGGGAGCCCCAGGACGGGGACAAGCAGCGGGTCTGTGGGGCTGGAGAGATCCGAGGGGGGGGCCGGGGGATCCGCGGGCGGGGCCGGAGCATCCACCGGAGCCCTCCCCCGCCGCTCGCTCCGCTCCTCTCCGCTCCTCTCCGCCCTCCGCCGCGCCGGCCCCGGCTCCGGCAGCAGCCCCAGCCCCCGCCCCCGGCCCGGCCCCGCTCGGCTCGTCTCGGCTCGGCTGGCAGCAGCGCGGACGCTCCCGCAGCTCCCCCCGCCGCACCATGCCCGGGCCCCGCGGGCTCTGCCTGCTCGCCCTGCTGCTGGGCAGCCCCGCGGCCCCGCGCCCAGGTAAGCGGAGCGGGGATGCGGAGCGGGGATGCGGTGCGGAGCGGGGTTGCGGTGCGGAGCGGAGCGGGGATCTCCCGGGCACAGCCAGCGGGGCCCGGAGAGGGGAGTGATGCGGGCGCTGCCGGGGAGGGGGCATCGGCCGGGGATGGGGGTGAGGGGGTTGCAGCCGTGAGCGGGGAGGGGAGGGAATCGGACCGGGAGACGCTGCTGGAACCGGCCGTGGCACCCCACGACCCCCCGCTTTGTGCTGCTTCCCGGCCCGGGATGAAACTTCTGTCATTGCTGCGAGAGCGCAGCATCGGCACCCGCAGCGGTACCGGCACCCGCAGCGGGTCCGTGCGGGACAGCGGCGGCTCAGCACCGCTGTGCGGACAGCTCCCGCCGCACGGTCCTGCGGGACCGCCCCGGGGACGCGTCCTAGCGGGGACACGGCTACGAGCGGGGCCCGTGTCCTCCCTTCCCCGCCTCCCTCCCGCGGGGACAGCAGCCCGCTGGCCCCAGACTCGGTGTCTCCATCCCCCGGTGTCTCCATCCCTCGGTGTCTCCATCCCCCGGTGTCCCCAGCCCCCGGTACTTGGTCCTCCCTCGTCGGTGTTCCTTTCCCACCGGCTTGGGCACGGCGGGTGGGGGGTGTTTTCCCAGGGGCTGCATGTTCGTTACACGTGTTCCACGTTTCCACGCAAATCCGCTCCCACGGCCGTGGTGACAGACCCAAGAATAGGCTTCAGGACCCGTTTGCGGGTGACTTGCCGAAGTGATTGCCAACTAGCGTGGTGCTTCAAGATGGGTGAGCTGCTGCCAGCTCCTCGCTCTCTTGTAGGGCTACGGGAACGAGGGGTTTGTATCCTTGGCTGGCTGCGGGGATGAGGCAGCCGGGGTTTGGTTCAGTGCTGGCTGTGGTTACTGACGCAGATCGGTCCATGGGAGAACGGGAGAGGCCAGCTCTGCCTGTGCTGCAGTGCTCGTGCAGGGCCCTGAGGCTGAACTCCGGAGTCGATGGTGTGTTCTTAGCAAAGCTGAAGAGCTCGGGGTGTTGGAGTGCTGTGCAGCACTGCCTGCCAGGCTTTGGTCTCTGATCTTGTGCTCAGATCGCACTGAAAGACTTTGTTTGGTCTCAAGCCCGGCTCTCAGCACAGCAGTTGTATTATAGAATCCATCCTTATTTTTTTTTCCCGGGTAATAAAACCAATCAGGGCACTGATTGTGGCATTTTCTCTCTCACCTGCACGGGCCTGTGTCCTGTGCATGGACACGCACGTACGTGTGGGGGAATCAGAGCTGAAGTCTCTTACCCACAATTGCTGGCATCCTGTTTCAGCGTCAGAACAAACAGACAGGCACAATTTCTCCCGCGGGTTACACAAACACTCTGGTCCAGGCTGCCGGTGAGACGCGTGTGGTGCAGCAATAGTGCCCGTGCTGCCGGGGGGGGTGTCCTGGGGGAGCTGGGCAAACAAGCTCAGTGAGTGCAAGGCCCGGCACGGCTCTGCTCTGGTGGCAGGAGGGCTGCCCTGGTGCCAAGCACGCACCCATTGGGAGCATCCACAGGCAGCCCAGCGCCTCAGGAGCAGGATTTGGCCTTTATGGCAAGCACGATGTGTCATCAGTCTCGGGGTAGGAGAACACAGAGTACTGAACTCCTCTTTCCTTGGCAGAGAGGGAGCTGATAAATAGTTGACCCTTTGCAAGGGCTGGTGAATTATTGCTGTGAAAGCCCAAACTCCCGTGCACGCAATCCTGGAGCTGGCAGCAACGTGGTACCGATCCCGGGCCAGGGGGGAGGCTGGTCAGGCTGTTTGCAGGGTGTCACGACCATAGGCAGGATTAGCAAACCCTGCTTTCTCAGGCTGGGAAGGGAAGCAGGATCAGACCCTGCAGAGAGCTGGTTCGTTGTGCTCCATCTGCCTTCCCCTTTCTGTTCGTTCTTTCAAGAAACAACTAATTTCACATGACTTGCACCCATCCGTTGCTTGGCTGGTGGCTTTTCGGTGCCTTTGCACTCGCGGAGCCGTTTAGATCAACAGCGAGGAGGTGTGAAAGCCTCTCAGCATCCGCTTACACCCACCCCAGCTCGGAGCGCAGCAGCAGAGCAGGCAGCAGAGACACGTCCCTTGCCAGGAATGGTGCCAGGAGCTCCGGGCAGCAGCCTGCGAGGAGCACGGTCATCGGCATCGATATTTATTTAGCACCGTGTGAATGCAGCGTGAAAACAGGGGCAGGCTGTGGCCAGCCTGGCAGCTGCAGGCAGAGGAGGGTGGCAGGGCTGCCTGTGCTGCCTGGGTGGGTTCAGGCCGGGACCAGCGCCTGGCAAAGCCTCAGGCTCTGAAGATGGGGAGGGTGCAGCCAGACCTCCTGCAGATGCAGGGTTTCTAAAGATATATATAAATAACGAGGGGGGGTGGTGGCCATGCAGACCAGTGTCCACTAGAGGTTGTGATGAGACCAGCAAATCCTTCCTGGAAGAGAAACGCNAGGAAAAGCCTGGTCTAGATAAGCCCCTCAGCACCCTGTCCAGCTGAATCTTCAAGGAGTCCAGCACTTGGGACACCACTATTTCCCAGAGGAGATTTTCCAGTGGCTGATTGCTCTTGTGCAAAATTTTCCTCTTGGGTCCAGTTGGCATCTCCCCAGGAGTACCTTTGTACCCGTTACCCTTCCTCTTTTCCATGGGACTCCTTGTAAAACAAGATCCCCCATCTTCTTGGTACCCACCCTTTCAATCCTGGAGCGTGCAGAGGGTCACCCGGTCACTCTGTGAGTGCAGCAGCATGGGAGAATCTCTCCAGAAAATCAGATGTGTCCCTCAGGAAGGAAAAGGGAGCCTGTGCTCGGCGAGGGCAGCAACAAGTGAGCCGTGTGTTCTCTCTGCCATCAGCAGCACCCTGCACGGTGTCATCTCCAGCAGCGAGCTAACAGCACGTGCCCAGCGGGCTGAGAACGGGGAATGGGGTTTGCCTGATAGGGAGGTATCAGAAGCCTGATAAATGTCTCCTCTTCCTCCTTGGTGAAAAGAATGAGTAAAGTCCAGATCAGCAGCAAATGCAATTTCTATCTCTTAGCACTCGACTTCTCCTGTATTTTTGCCGTTAGGAATACACAGAGGTGCTGTTTACAGAGCACATTTTGTGGCTGTTATCGTGTCACAGATGTTTCCTTCTGTACATTCTCAACTTCTCTGTCAGGGAGGAGCTTGACACGAGTGTTTGGGGCTGCTGGTGGAGCAACTTAGCTCCCGGCGCTCATGTGGCCTGCAGCAGGTCACACAGAGCTCTCTGAAAAGCCAGCATTGTGAAAAGGGAAACGCAGAACCTCTCGGGGTCTCACCCAGCCCTTGCAGCTCCAAGTCAGATTTTGCTGGGTTCAGAAATCAGCTGGTAACGATGGGCACTGAGCAGGGGCTGGGCAGCGTTTGGAGTGGCTGCTGAGAGGATGACACGTTCTGCCTGGGGACAGGGACATTCCTGTGGGTATTCAGGGTCAGAGTCCCACGCTGTGGAGCTTCATTATCTCATTTTCTACCAACAGATTTTTATATTTTTTTTAATGAAACGGGCTCTGGATGATTAAATAACACACAGCTTTTGATCTAGACTACAGGCAGCCTCAGAAATCAGTGTATTTTACATCCTCTGTCGTTGCAATGAGTACAGCCAGTTCCAGTGGGCTTTGGGGGAAAAAAAAATAAAAATAAAAAAGACTAACCTTCTGTGAGCAATCCAAAAGTTATTTACTTGATGCGATTTTATTTTTCAAATATTTGAAAGTGGTTACTGAGCAGTAAACTACGCTCCAAGGAAATCCTGTTACAAAACACAGGCTATATTTTAATTAGCGTAACATGCAGTTACATGGCTGGAGCTGGAGCCTGCCAATAAATGTATCTTTCGGGAGTTCAGAGAGACATCTATAGAAAATACGGCGTGAGCACTGGCTTTCCAATTTTCCAGTCCATCAGGATGGATTTACACTCTTGTCAGGGGTATGAAATCGCTGAATTCGGTGCTGAGATAATTCTGTGTCTTTTAACCACTTGACTTGCCGGGCACAGCGTGCTCAGGAAGGCAGGATAGGTCCCTGTGTGGGGCTGAGGGACCCGGCAGCTCTGCGGGGGGATCACCCCAGCACCCAGCCCCCCGTCAGGGCTTCAGCAAAGCCAGTCCCGGGATGATCCATGCTGGTGTTGGTGGTACCCGGCCTCTCCCTTCATTAGCCAAAGCTTTATGGGGCCAAAGAAATGGTTCAGGCAGATAGCAGCTTGGGGACAGAGACCCTGGGATGCAGCACCCGTGGCAGTGAGGATGGGGTCCTGCCAACC
>VYZU01043413.1:0-11443 GCA_013401355.1 Ceyx cyanopectus
AAAAAACCCCAAAACATTTAAAATATGTATGTCCTGTTAATTACTTCATTAAAAAAAAGGGAATACAATTACAGCCTCTGCATCACATACATATGCAGACCCACTGCCTTAGTAACCCAGATAAATGGATCACAAGTGGATAGAAATACCTTAAAAACTTAAGTTTAAAGTAAGCCTGTCAATTATTCTCATGTACACTTATTTCATAAGAATGTGCTCTAGATCTACATATTAATTTGATTCAGATTAATTGACATTTACTGGATATTAGTAATTTTAAAAATTTGACAAAATCAAGGTTGCTATTAAGAAATAAATAATTGTTTCAAACATATGTGAGCTTTTTCTTGAAGTGGATTGCACTGAGATATATTGTCTTAAGTATAAGTAAACCTCTTCCAAATTATAAAACGATGTAAAGAAGTAAACTTTCAGATTTTAAAATAAAAAAAATAAATAAATAAAGAAGTGAATAGCTTTGTAGAACTCTGCAAGAAATCAAAGCAGAAATGCCATGCAGATTTACTAGCCTTCTGTAAGAAGCTGAGATACAGAATGGAACCAGTAACACCAGATGTCAGTGTGAGATTCAGTGCTCACCCCTTGTGCAAGTCAAAGGCTAAAAGAAAGCAAAGTTCTTTTTAGAACAGGGGGAAACCAGTAGAAAATAAACATGATTCACAATAGTGTTGATATTGAAAAGGGATATAATAAATATAATATAATAAATTCAATCAATATATAATATAATACAATATAACATAATATAATACAATATAACATAATAGAACATAATATAATATATAATTAGTATAATATAATAAAGGATATTGGTATAGGAAATTTGAAAACCAAATATAATTCAATACTGATCATTGCTGGTATGAAAAGAGATTATAAGAATGGGTGGAAACACCATTTACTCACTATATGAATGAGCATTAATAGAAGAAAATTGCACCAGATCACCTAGAGTTCTAATACAAAACTCTACAACTTCTCAGCCAACAATTCTCATAACGTTAATAAAATTAAGTTGGTATATCTGGAGTATTTCTGAAACAAATGTACTGTTCATTAATTAAATATTAATTTAATTTCTTTTAGTTTAATTTAATTTAATTTAATGAGAGCAATCCTCTTTTTTACTGTCTTCTATCATTAATTGAATTAGCTTACCTGCTTCACTAAAAACAACATGATGACACAACTGAAAGGTGTGGAAGATATTTTTGACGAGATCCCCATGCTGGAACAGAGACCAGAAAGTGTCACCAGACTCATTGCAAGAAATTAGCCCCAAAATGCTGCTGTTTCTCTCTCCTAAGTATCATTTATATCACCCTGCTCTGTGGAAAAGCAAACAAGGGAACTCTCTCTTCTTTTCTGGGAGCAACTGCTTAATGAATCTTCTTAGAAATGAGTGGGCAGTCTACTAAAATATCTAGGCTTTCTAGACTTTAACTGTTTGCTTTTTCTGATTGAGGGCAGAGGGAATTCACTCCAAACTTCACAGCAAGTCTGCTTGCTGCAGCTTTTTCTGTAGCCAATGAGAAGCCAGAAAACTATTAAAACATTAAAGGGCTGATCTTGTTCCCTTGAAACTCCAAGGGAATTTTGGCAGTGGTTTTGCAAGAGAGCTATCCAACTTTCTACATTCATCTAGATACTGATATACACCTAATTCAACATGAAAAATGCCCTGGGATACAGAAAATGTGTGTGGGGGAAGCTCTGTGATAGATGCTGGAGAGCTGGTTGGAGGAAGCAGCTCACTAATAGCTGTTTAATTCCTTCTGATCATCTTTGGTCAGATACATGGGCAGTGCAGGAGCAGGGAGAATCTCTTTGTCCAACGAATTATGAGACTAGAAGTTCAAGTTTTACTGCCATTCTTGTGACATTCAGTGGTTTTTTTTCAACAGTTTTGGCTGAGAATTGGACAAACTGCCAATGAATTCCAGATTTAATATTATTAAAAAAAAGGTTGCAACTTTTCTAAAGAAAAACCTGAAAACTTTAATAAGTCTGTTTTATGCAGGCGTGGGGAATAATAACGTATAATAATTTTAGGGACTAGCTTGCAGTAGCCATGCTTTGAGTTGGTGACATGGAGTTAGGAAGATGTTGACTTCTACACTACTGTACCTCCTGGGTGGATGTGTCTGCAAACATATTCCTCCCTGACATGCCCCTGGGGCTTGGAAGAGGCACTTTAAAGTGCCTCTGCTCATCTGTGTATTGCTACAAGGCATAAAAACACATTTTCTAATGGCCACAGGAGAAAGACCAGTTCTGTAGCAGGTCAGCACCAGGAGAACTGAGTAGAGCTTTGTCACTGGAGCTGTTCTGAAACTGTCTAGTCAATGTGCTCAGGGAACCCTGAGGTCTGCCTAGATCCACGATGAGCAAGACCCACAGGGTCTCCTGGGTCAGAGTCCCACTCTGAAGTATCCTCAAATTGTAATTACACTAACAAATTGTGGCCTAAGCAGTAAAAAAAATGCAGGTCTGAAGTTTTAATTTCAGAATTAAATATTCAGAGTTTTTTTCTAGAACATAAAGGAGGAAGGTCACAATGCTGGACTTGTCCACAGCTGCCTGTCCTCATTCACTCCAAACTTCACTCCAGAAAAGTCACTGATTAGAACACTTTGAAGGCAGGTCCACCTAATCTATTTGCTCCCATTTTACTTACCTTTTTAAAAATTTTTTAATAATCTGACAGATCTAACCAATAAATAGTCATGTAATGCATTTCTTCTCTTATCCACAGCATTCCTACATAGCAAATTGATTTCATATTTTGTGGTAGGGCACAACTAGCTCAGTGAAAGATCTCAGACTGCAGTTGACAACCAGGATCTATCAATTGACAGAACTTCTCTGAAGTCTCCAGGGGCTGATTCATAGTCCAAAGTCTATTCAGTCGAAGAAGACAATGATGCTATGACATTTCTGCTGGTTAAATTGTACAATGGGCTGCTGGCCATGCTGCTTTTGATGCATCCCAGGATGTGATTGGCCTCTGGGATGTGAGTGCACATTGCCAGCTCATGTCCAGTTTTTCATCCACCAGTAACCCCAAGTCCCTCTCTGCAGGAGTTCACGAGTGCCACATCCTTGTGAAAACACAAAGCTGCATTAAAAATAACTCCTGGCTCAATCTGCAGTCTGCATTTTGGATTGTGAGGTTTGCTCTGCCTTTTCAGTCCAGTTATCTGCTTGTTCTTTCACTCTGTTGCCAGCCAGCTCTTCAAGCCGAAATGTTCACAACAGTCTAAAGCAGGCATTTATCCTGTCCCCCTTGTTTCATGCTGGGACTTGTCCAGCTATTTCACAGAGAACATATGGGAAGCAAAACAAGGATAACTCAGCATTTTCTCTACTGTTTCACTCAACTTGGACAAGGCTATTATTGTGTGCCAAGAAGCCCATCACCACCAGACTCGTGTAATGATGTGACACTTGTAATGTGTCACTGGTGGAACTTCAGGTACAATCACCTTCCACACCTTGGAAAGTGCTGTAATGCTGTGAAATGTTCTAACTTAGCAACAGGGTTTATGTCCTTAAGAATTTCTTTATAGTAAGGTTCACAAGTTCACTCAAATTAATCAGCATTCAGTGTCACAGGAGCAGTTGGAACTGTAAGAATCTATTTGCTGAGAAATTGAGAAGTTCCATCAGTCTTACTCTGCCTGCTGATCAAGGTAATAATGCCTACTTTGTATAAATAAAACCTTTCTGATCATATACTGAGGTACTTCCAATGCTTCTGTGTCCTGTGTACCTCTAACCCTGTGGTTCAGGGGGGACCTCCTCATATTTCTTCCACAAGTCATCACTGCCAAACATCGCTGTCCTATATATTTAATCTCTCCTGCCACATGATTTCTGGTCATGCCCATATCTCTGCTTTCTGTCTTAACTGCTAAGCTGGTGCAATATTCTGAGAGGGATGAAGAACGGGACTGTAAATACAGGCAGGTGTTTCACCAGGCAGATAAATATACAGCTTTTTAAGGAAATAATTGCTAGTGCAGCCCTGGAGGATGCCAGTTACAGTCACAGCTGCAGACAGACGGCACAGAGCTTCGGCAGCATTTTCTCTCAGTTTTCTTTCTCTAGTCTTCTCCATTACATCATTCAGCAGCAGTTACTGGTGTGAAGGGACCAGAAAAGTTGCCAAACCTTTCTGTAAAGGACAGAGCAAAGGGGATCACTGCATCAGCTTCAACAGCCCTGATGCCAACAACAGCAACGCCGTGCAGTACATCTGGGAGACAGGAGATGACAAGTTCGTGGACAGAAAGTTTCATGCTGGGATTTGGTATTCCTGTGAAGAAATTATACATGAAGGTGAGTAAAACCATGTTCCTGCTTTTTGGATTGAGAGATGTGCTCTGCCTTTTTTAGTCCAGATAACTGCTTGGTCTTCCACCCTGTTGCCAGACAGCTCTTCAAGCTGAGATCTTTATAACAGTTTAAAGCAGGCATTTATCCTGTCCCCTGGAGTAAGAAATTAATCAGTGCTCTTCCTCTTTGCTTCCATGTCTTGTTTGTATTTGAAATGAAAAATTATCCTTTAAAAGTTGTTCTTCTCTGGGAAGGGGTATCTTAGAGGGTACTATCTAGTATATTCCTAAAAAGATCCTAATCAGTTCTGCAAAGAAGTGTAGAGTTACAGGTTGTAGTACTGGTGAATATTTCTTGTCATTCTTCTAACCAGAACAGCAAATTAAGTTAGATTTTAACAGAGAAGTGTTTTATTTTTCTGATTTTTTAGGCAAAACTCAACATATTTGCCTCAAATTATTGCATGTGATCCCCTATGGCAACATAAAAAGCTTTCTTTCTGTGATTTCAACTTTCATAATTAAACCAGAAGATTATTTTCACTCTGCTAGAACATAATTTGCTAATTTACTAGTCATAAGTGGTTGCGTTTAGTTGACTCTCACTCTGCCTGTGTAAATGTCCATAGAACAAAGTTAGCTTGCCATTAAAGAAAGCTTGTAGTTAATTCTGGGTCTAATTGCTTAGCTTGGTCAAGAAATTGAGCATTTATTGTAAACCCAGATCATCACTAAGTATTTCCCTTGATTGCCCTGATGAGATGACAAATAACAACCAGAGACAGAAACCAAATCAGCTGCTATCTGTGCTATAAAATGCAAATATTTTTGCAGTCGTCTGTCTTGAAAGTCCAGCAAGATCAGAAGGTCTTCTAAGTCATATCATTTTAAGGGGGTAAATGTCAAAGATCTGAGCAAAATTCTTGCCCCAAAGTTATCTGTGAGGAGGTGATTGCTACAGACACTGGGGCTGTTTAATTTGTGCATCTGCTATGGCAGTTCTTGTTCATCAACTTGGTGCAGTTAGCAGCTGAAAAAAGTCACCCTGTACTTTCCAATCACTGCAAAATTAATTCCAAGAGCTTTGTTCACAGCATCTGTGTGGGGGTCGGGAGGTCATGTGGGGTTGGAAATCGAAGCTTACAGACAAAAAATTGGAATAAAGCTTAGAAGAAATTTGTGTGAGTAGCAGCCTTTCTGTAGGGAGCCTCTGTAAGAGGAGGCCTGATTCACAGGGGAGCTGCTCAGATGGTTGACAGACTTTCAAAGGACCTGATCATTTCCCATTCTGGCTTTCATGGCTGCAACCTTCTGGAAATCAATTCATACACTTTCTCTAAACAGAATCATAGAATAGAATCATAGAATCATAAGGGTGGAAAAGATCTCCTGGCTCATCAAGTGCAACCTCCCAGCCAACACTGGAGTCACAGCCCCTGCTCTGCAGCACCACATCTCCTGCCTCTGGAACCCACCCCCTCCCTGGGCAACCCCTGCCCATGTTTCACTGCTCTCCCTACAGACATTTCTCCTCAGCTCTGAGCTGAATTTCCCCTGGAGCAGCTTGTGGCCATTTCCCCTGCTGCTGGCACTGGGTAGGAGGAGCAGAGTCCAGCACCCCCAGCTCTGACCCTCCTGGCAGGGAGCTGCAGAGAGCAACAAGGTCACCTCTCAGCTCCTCTGCTCCAGACTCGACACCCCCAGTCCCCTCAGCCTCTCCCCATGGGACATGTTCTCCAGTCCCCTCACCAGGCTTGGTGCTCTTCTCTATCCCTCTCCAGCACCTCCCTGTCCCTCCTGTATCGTGGTGCCCAAACTGGACACAGAGCTCCAGGGTGGCCCCACCAGTGCTGGGTGCAGGGGCACCAGCACCTCCCTGCTCCTGCTGCCCATGCTATTCTAAGTTTCAGGCACTGGCCAATGTACCAGGGATTCTATGTGTAGATATACACCAGAAATAGTTTCTCCTGGTCATCTCACTTTGTACTTTTATGATCGATTTTGGTTTTTCTGCTTTCTATTAATTTATTTCTTTGGCACATCACAGAATAAAAAAGAATCCTCAATTCTATTATTTTTTTTAAGGTGAGAAATGTAGAAGCTTCATCAGTCTGACCCCAGCTGCTGATCGAGGTAAATATGCATATATCATTTGTGTAAAAAACCATCTCTTGATCTCATTTACCAACAGAAATAATATGCATTTTATTATTAAAAACCATGCTTGCTTTAATCCCACACAGGTTTTTGTCCTTTATCTAGTCTTTCAACTTCAAAATGTGGTAACATGGTCTTCTGTTTTGGTACACTACTCTGGACTCAGCAACCGTGATGTCAACAACTAGATAATTGGATAGTAATATTTTTTTTTTGTATTCACATAGGTAATTTTCGGGCGGCTAATGAGTAAAAAATCATTCTGCCCCACAATGTACCATAAACTTAGCAAGAATGTGCAAGTGCTGTTCTGCTAAATGGCCGGATCAGTAGAGGGAATTATAATTAATGGTGTCCATTGACCTTGAAGTGTTCCCGTAGCTGTTCTAATAGAATCCTCACAGTTTTTGTTCAATGTTGTGTAAACAATACAAAGGATGAAGAAAGAAATGGTGAAAACACTGAGTAACTGCAGTGATTTATTTGGATTTATATTGATTCTTTTTCCAGGTGTTTTATGGCTGTCTATTGTAGCAGAACTGCTGTACATCATTCTGCTTCTGATGGGAGCTATTCTTATGTCAGTGGAAATGTGCTACTACAGTACTGTCATTGATGGGCTGAAGATCAATGCCTTCTCTGCAGTGGTCACTGTTTTAGCAGGTACAGTTAAGGACCTCAATTTGTCACATCCAGAAAGTGCAATATTGATAGACTTGAAAATTAATTAACAGTGTCCAATCATCAAAGCTATTGCAATACCTATAGAGATATTAAAAAGCCAAGGTGCAGCAAACTTGTATGGAAAAGACTATTTTCATGTCATTATTTCTTAATATTATTATTTTTATATTTTGGTTTCCTATTTTTTTAATATAATTTTTAACTTTGTGATTTTAATTTTATAATTTTAATTGTCAGCTTGGTTGTCAAAGACAAAAAAGTAACATACTCTTCTAAATGACTTTTATTTTTAATTTCTAACATGATAAATATAAAATCAGGACTAATCAAATTAAAATAGCACTTTAAAATGAAGTGAATTGCAATTGGATAATTATTAGCAGAGAATCATCATTAAAATTGTCTTTAATTTACTATGTATTATTACTTCTATTTAATCATAAGAAAATCCAGTCTGGAAAGAAAGTCCAGAGGATGCCTAGTTCAATGTGAGGAATTTGATCTCTCAGTGTTGTGTGTTGAGCAGGAGGAGTTTGAACACAGACTTCTGAAGGTGTCTTACAGCCTGAAGCACTTTGTGCTTCTCTTTTTATTCCAGAAAGTTGCAGGAAAACCTGTAATTATGGGCAACATGAACAGTGCTTCATGGCCATTAATTCTAGCCCCAGAAGCAAACATATTGCTCATTTACTACAGCTCCTTGTGCAACACATGGGCCTGTGCTCGGATGGTCAGATTGTTCATCCCACACCTCAGTTTTCCCAGTCTTTCTAGAGGACAGTGCTAAATGTGGACATCAGGCCAAACTTCCAAGGTGTTTAAACACAATATGGCAGATGGTGACTTCTGAAACACTAGTTTTGCTTCATTTTATGGAAGTGTCAGACTTTTAGGGAGCCATCACTTCACCCTGAGTTAGACCCAACTCTCCTAAACCTTTCCTGACAGGTATCTAAGCACCCAAACCTCCAAAACCACCACCACCAAAACCCCCATCAGTGCTCCCTCTTTGGTACTGAGGTTTCTGACATCTTGGGAGATGTTAATCCAATTCAAACCACTCTAAAGATTTTATTCATGTCTAATCCAGAGCACCGGCTGCATTTCTCTTAGGATGCCAACCTTTGACCCAGGGAAGCTGATTCCTTCTCTTTGCAGTTCACTTTTATACATTTGAAGGTTGATGTCTTGGCTCCCTGTATCCTGGAGAGCAGCCCCCAAACTTTGCTGCCTGAAAATCTGCTGGAATATTTCCTTTCTTCTAAGTCACTTTGCTGGAAGGTCTCCAATCGGTTAAATATCTCTATTATCAACAGTTCTTTTAACTACTCAGAAAAGCTCCTGTTATCCTGTATCTCACCAAACCTCATGATCCATTGTCATGTCTAGTTCCAAAGAAAGAGTAGTAGTTTTATTCAACTCTTTAGGCAGTTTTGCCTGTTTTTAGCAGTTTTTCCTTCTCTCAGTATTCATAAATATTGGCTTTATAAATAGTCTTTTTCGTTTTGGCATTTACAGTATTAAGCAGGTTTACATAGCAAGCAGGTTTTTTCTGGATGTTCTGTTTCCTTCTGGTAGTAAGTTGGGGTTTTTTTAATATTAAAAAGTAGAAGAGAATCTGCTTTAACTCTTAAACTTATGTATAAATCCTTTGGAGATACAAAAGAAATCTAGTTATAAAGCCAATATTTATGAATACTGAGAGAAGGAAAAACTGCTAAAAACAGGCAAAACGGCCTAAAGAGTTGAATAAAACTACTACTCTTTCTTTGGAACTAGACATGACAATGGATCATGAGGTTTGGTGAGATACAGGATAACAGGAGCTTTTCTGAGTAGTTAAAAGAACTGTTGATAATAGAGATATTTAACCGATTGGAGACCTTCCAGCAAAGTGACTTAGAAGAAAGGAAATATTCCAGCAGATTTTCAGGCAGCAAAGTTTGGGGGCTGCTCTCCAGGATACAGGGAGCCAAGACATCAACCTTCAAATGTATAAAAGTGAACTGCAAAGAGAAGGAATCAGCTTCCCTGGGTCAAAGGTTGGCATCCTAAGAGAAATGCAGCCGGTGCTCTGGATTAGACATGAATAAAATCTTTAGAGTGGTTTGAATTGGATTAACATCTCCCAAGATGTCAGAAACCTCAGTACCAAAGAGGGAGCACTGATGGGGGTTTTGGTGGTGGTGGTTTTGGAGGTTTGGGTGCTTAGATACCTGTCAGGAAAGGTTTAGGAGAGTTGGGTCTAACTCAGGGTGAAGTGATGGCTCCCTAAAAGTCTGACACTTCCATAAAATGAAGCAAAANTACAGTATTAAGCAGGTTTACATAGCAAGCAGGTTTTTTCTGGATGTTCTGTTTCCTTCTGGTAGTAAGTTGGGGTTTTTTTAATATTAAAAAGTAGAAGAGAATCTGCTTTAACTCTTAAACTTATGTATAAATCCTTTGGAGATACAAAAGAAATCTAGTTGCCCTAATCAGTAGTGAAGACTGCAGTTTCTTGTACAACCATGCTCTCCATTCTATCAGACAAATTCAAATTAATATGAAGCTACTGGGAACAGTAGTTGCATTATTCTAGCTGTATTGAAAGCACAGTTAAACAACTCTATTACAACATTTCATCATTTAAAAAAAAACACATTAAAGCTAGTGTTTGATTTCTCAGTTCCTCTGTCTTCAGCTCACATTGAATAAAATCCTAAAATGTATACTCTAACTTGGGCAGAACATGGTGACTTAGAAGAATAACAGTATGAAATTTTCTGATCATTAGGCATGTAGGCTGATAATATTCCACATGCAGTTCTTAACTCTACAGAAAATATTATTCTAATATATTAAAGTTTTCTCTTAAATACATGACACTACAAGTTAACTTCACTGCTGTGAAATACACATTATTGATGTCACTGTCCTGTTGCCCTGGGTGGCCTTTGATGAAAATGAGCATTCACAGCTCTCATATATAACTGTGCTTGCTTTTTCTAACTGTATTAGTTCATTTTTCATCATTTCTTAGGCACTAAACTGCCCTGCTGCCACTGCTGAGATGTTGAGCCTGACTCAAAGTTTAATCCTTGTAGAGACCTAAGAGGAGAGCTCCAGCACAGACACTTGTGTCCACACTCCAGTTATATGCTTTTCTAGGCAGACTGGAGGATTTGGGATAAACACTAATATAACTTAAAAATGGCTGTTCTATAGCACCCCTCTGGCAAGAGATGGACAATTGTTCTCTGTTGTCTAACAAACACATCAATAGTCAAACAACTTTGTCCAGTTTATTAAGGAGTGTCCTGTGAGGGTNAAAGTTTAATCCTTGTAGAGACCTAAGAGGAGAGCTCCAGCACAGACACTTGTGTCCACACTCCAGTTATATGCTTTTCTAGGCAGACTGGAGGATTTGGGATAAACACTAATATAACTTAAAAATGGCTGTTCTATAGCACCCCTCTGGCAAGAGATGGACAATTGTTCTCTGTTGTCTAACAAACACATCAATAGTCAAACAACTTTGTCCAGTTTATTAAGGAGTGTCCTGTGAGGGTGCCAGCTAACTATCAAAGGCTGTTTCACAGCTTGAAGCCTCTTGGCCCGTGTTGCATTAAAGGGCTTAAGGGGATGGAGAGCAGCCCAGCAGAAAAGGACTTCGGGGTGCTGAGAGAGGAGCAACTGCCGTGACCAGCCAGGGTGTGCTGGAGCCCAGCAGCCAATCCAGCCTGGGCTGCAGCAGGAGCAGTGTGGGCAGAGCTGGAGAGAGGGGATCCTGCTGCTCTGCTCTGGGCAGAGCTCCCCTGCAGCCCTGTGTCCAGCTCTGGAGCCCTCAGCACAGCAGGGGCATGGAGCTGCTGGAGCAGGGCCAGAGGAGGCCATGGAGATGCTCAGGGGCTGGAACAGCTCTGCTCCCAGCACAGGCTGAGGGAGCTGGGGGTGTTCAGCCTGGAGAAGAGAAGGCTCCAGGGAGACCTTAGAGCACCTGCCAGTGCCTGAAGGGAGCTGCTCCAGAGCCTGGAGAGGGGCTGTTTGCAAAGGCCTGCAGAGAAAGGCCAAGGGGCAATGGTTTGGAATGAGCAAGGAGTGGCTGGAGATGAGAAGTGAGGCAGAAGTTGTTTCCCAGCAGAGGGGTGGGCACTGGCCCAGGGTGCCCAGGGAGGTGGTGGAGGCCCCATCCCTGGAGCCATCCCAGGTGGGCTTGAGGAGGCTCTGAGCACCCTGCTCTAGCTGAGATGGCCCTGCTCTCA
>VYZU01043413.1:31760-48075 GCA_013401355.1 Ceyx cyanopectus
CAGCAAACTTGCTGAGGGTGCTCTCTCCCCCCTCATCCAGGTCATTGATGAATATATTGAATAATACTGGACCCAGCACTGACCCTTGGGGGACTCCACTAGTCACAGGCCTCCAGCCAGACTCTGCTCCACTGACCACACCTTTCTGGCTCTGTCCTTCAGCCAGTTCCCAGTCCACCTCTCTGCACAATCACTCAACCCACAGACCTTTAAAGAACATGCAAAGGGTAAGGTGACACCTGTTTATACTGAATTGCTGCTACCCTGAAGGGACAGCCCATGGAATAAGATGTCATAATAGCAACCTGCTAAAAATAGTCCTATTACTGTGTTTACAAAACCTCTCATTCTATTGAATGAAAGAAACACAAAGCTCTGCAGTTCCTAGAAGTTCACCAACAGTTTCTGTAACTAAGACAAAAACCGTACATTTTAAAACCATGGGGTTTGTTTACAAATATATTTCTTAACTTCTGCTTCATCCAGGCAGTTCTAAATGTATAAAAAGTAATGTGTGAACATTTTATCAACTCGAGGGTGGTTTTCTGTCTGATTCTGTTCTGTGACACTGAGAAGAAATGAGAGAACTCACCTTTGCCCAGTCCAGAGATGGCATCTGTGATCACCACCACCTTGTTCTGCACAGCAGACTTGGACAAGAGCCACCTGACTGACTGGTAAATATAAATAATCCCACTGATCCCTAATAGAAGCAATGGTAGAGCAAGTACAGCAATAATACCCATTTCTCTGGGGGGAAAAAAAAAAAAAAAGACCACGTGAGAGTAATAGGAATTGCATTCATTATTTTTCAAATTATTCCTATCTAAAAAAAGCAATATTTTCATATATGGAAAATATAATAATCATCATGTCAAAGGCTTGAAGTAGTGGGAAGTTTGTTTTCTAATCAAAGGATTCATATTATCACTTAATAAACGGAATATAGTGTTTGTTTTTCTGGTTTCCTCATCATTTCATAGTCTAATCAAATCTAGACTACCCTTATTCAAAATTCTGAGGGCAAAAACGTAATAGAATTTTAGTACAAATATTGCCTTGAAGTAAAACACAGGCTAAAATATAACACTGAACTTTAATTATGTTGCTATTATAAAACACTTTTCTTCCTAATTTCAGTTAAAACAAGTAAGAGAAGTGGTTTCTATTCTAAATGATAGAGAAAATAGAAGCACTTACTATGGCTATGAAGACTCCAGGAACAGATTAAACACTCCTTTGTATTTTTGCAAGTTTGTGTGTCACTAGTTTAAAATCCTTGATGAATTTCACAGGGTATTGCATTTGTTGAGGCTGCTTCCCCTGAAAGAGAATGGCTATGCACAGTCATGGGGCAGAGATACTTCAGAGTAAATATAGCATCTACAGACTGATTTGCATGCCTGACCTATCTTGTCCAACAAGCTGGGCAGCCATGTAAAAGCTCTTAATATAGTATCAAATCAACTGTACAAATAAACATCTCTCTTTCTCTCTTGCCTCCAGTTGCAGTTGTGGCTGTCTCAATTTCTTTAATTAACTTTTCACATGAAAACATATGTATAAACCACACGGTTTCGGTTTAGTTGTCAAAAAAAAAAGCTAAAGTTGCCATAAAGGAGCTGCCACTTGAAATAATCCCTGCTCAACAACAGGAATGATGTGTGTGTGTGCCAGGAAAAGGACTTTGAGTGAGGTGGCTTCAGAGCCAGAGCTGCTGTGGGCACTTCCAGGAGCCACAGGCTGCTTTCCAGTGCTGGTGTCTGCAAGGCAGATGTGCCTCATCCCCAGCAACTGCAGGATCATATCAGCTTTAGTAACCTGACATCTGCAGCTCCCCTTCACTGACAGCCACAGTTGTGTGATGCTCGTTGAGAATGGTTTGCCAGAAATTGTTCTAATTTTACTTATTCAAAAAGTGTATCGCAGTCTTAAAAGTCTACATTTTGACAGTAGTCCTGTTTGTGCTTTGTAATCTAAATTCTAGAGGCTAATTTTCATCTCTAATGAGAGAATGGCAAGTCTACAGATGCTAGTTATTGATATTGGAGTGTTGTAACATGGCACAGGTCTGCAGGTACCAGGACAATGTTAGCTGTCAATGAGTGGGAAAAGGTAATTTATTCAAGAGGGTTTTTTTGGGACATGATTTCTAAACCAACTTACTCTACAAACTAATGACATCAGGAATCAAGATGCATATTCCTGCCTGTGAAAGCTGAAGTTGCCTGCAAAAAACCCATGATTAAAGATTTCCACACCACAGAATTGTATAACGTGCCAATGCTGTAGCTAAAAAGACTCCACAGTGGATGACAGATAAGAATAAATACCTGTTTTCCAATGCTCATGGTGTCCCTGAAACATCAGTTTACAAAGTACAAACAAGAAGTCAAATGAGCTGAGAAGTCAGGCCAAGCCACCTGCAGAAGCAGAGATGAAATCTGATTTTCCATTACTCCTAAAGCCCCATCTATCTTCACTTACTTTTGAAGCATCAGCTTTGAATAAGCAGATAAGCATTTCCTTAACAGTTAGCATGCTGCTTTGCTCCTTTCATGGAACAGGGTGTGTTATTATTTATTAAAAATTAAATATTTAGGGTTCTGACAGCATCCCTGTAATTCTCCCAATAGACCAGACCCTTTATCCACATGCTGCAAACTTGATTCTTCCACTGGAGTTGTTCCAGCAGTTCCTTGCTCCACTTTGAGGGTGTCAAAGGGGTTAAAACCTGAAGACATTTATCTTGGCCCAGGCCAAAGCTTGTTGTGGAGTCACCAAAAATTGTACACTCAGGTGTGTCCACAAACCCCTGAGACTAAACTGAACACCCAATGCTCTCCATGGATAAAAGGACCAGCAAGAGCAACCCACGGCCACGATTGCCTCAAGGGGCTGACAGCTCGAAGTGCCAGCAGAAGTTTTAGCTCAAAGCCAAATGAAATGAAGCAACACCAAGTTAAATCAAAGTCTCCTCCTCCAGGGTGAAGTGTGGGGGGGAAGGAAGATGAAGAATTTCTTTCTTAATTGCAAGGCAGAGAGACAAACTGTTGTCACCCACAGAAAGTGGTGTCCCAGTAGTTTCCCCAGCTTGATTCTATCCTTTCTAGTGTGAAAGATTGGAAAGTGTGCACGGTCTGGTCAGAGCAGGAGAGGAGGGGAGGGGAGAAAAGAAGAGGCAAATGGTTATGGAAACAATCATTAAAACTCGAAGTCCCCAAAGCTTTGTTAGGGCTGGGAGGAGGAGAAAAGCCTTTCTTTTCAGAGCTTATTCCAGAGATGAGCGCTGCAAAGTCGCCTTGCCTGCGCTGTGTTATTATTTATTCGTTGTCAGTGTTGGTTTGCAATTGCTCAGTCCTCGGTGCAGGGCACAAGCCCCAGTTTCCCCTCAATCCCGATCTAGCTGCGTTCACTGGGCAGAGATGGCGCCTGTGGAGCTTGGGCGCCACAAAGTGGCTCTGCTTACAACTACACCTCCAGTTAGTGACCAGCTACACCTCCAGTTAACTACACCTCCAGTTACCAGCTACACCTCCAGTTACCAGCTACACCTCCAGTTAACTACACCTCCAGTTACCAGCTACACCTCCAGTTACCAGCTACACCTCCAGTTAACTACACCTCCAGTTACCAGCTACACCTCCAGTTACCAGCTACACCTCCAGTTAACTACACCTCCAGTTACCAGCTACACCTCCAGTTACCAGCTACACCTCCAGTTAACTACACCTCCAGTTACCAGCTACACCTCCAGTTACCAGCTACACCTCCAGTTAACTACACCTCCAGTTACCAGCTACACCTCCAGTTACCAGCTACACCTCCAGTTAACTACACCTCCAGTTACCAACTACACCTCCAGTTAACTACACCTCCAGTTACCAACTACACCTCCAGTTACCAGCTACACCTCCAGTTAACACCTCCAGTTACCAGCTACACCTCCAGTTACCAACTACACCTCCAGTTAACTACACCTCCAGTTACCAGCTACACCTCCAGTTACCAGCTACACCTCCAGTTAACAACTCCTCCAGTTACCAACTACACCTCCAGTTAACTACACCTCCAGTTACCAGCTACACCTCCAGTTACCAGCTACGCCTCCAGTTACCAACTATACACCTCCAGTTACCAACTACACCTCCAGTTAGTTACCAGCTACACCTCCAGTTAACACCTCCAGTTACCAGCTACACTTCCAGTTACCAGCTACACCTCCAGTTATCAACTATACACCTCCAGTTACCAGCTACACCTCCAGTTACTATCTACACCTCCAGTTTGACCTCAGGGGAATGGCACCTTTTGTGCCAAGCTGACTCTTCTGGATTCTGCTGGATGCAGGGAGTGTGAGAGGGAAATTGGCAGGGGATGGACCCAAAGCAGGCTGAGGTGGATGAAGCTTTCTGTGACCAGATGAGAGAAATCTCACAGTCACTTGCCACTGTTCTTGTGGGGACTTTAACTTCCCAGGTATCTGCTGGGAATACAAGACAGCAGAGAGGGAACAATGATGAAGAGAGATGGAAGGAGCTGTGAGTGTTCAGTGTGAGTAAGAGGAGGCTGAGGGGAGCCCTCCCCATACTGAGACTCAGATGAGTCTGGGAGTCTTCTGCACAATCTTCCTCAGCAGTGGTTGCCACTCTGGAATACACGAGACAAAATTAGTCATTCACAAAACTACCCAATGCAGCCTGTCATCATTATTCTGGATTTGATTGCTGTGCATCATTAAGATGTGAGAAAAGCTGGCAAACCATTACATTATGACTTGAATTAGCATCCAAGTAGATTTCATTTGCTCCTAAATGCCAATTGTAAAACAACAACCAAAAAAAAAAAAAAAAGGCATTCTTTCTTCTCTCTGCCAGTAACTGGGTTTATTAATCTCAGCAGGGTATGGCTAAGGAAGGGCCTGTTCAAAGGACTCATTCATGCTGTTAAAAACATCTGAAAGGCTTTGTCTGCCCTGGGGTATGAACATAATTCTTTTTAGGTCTTTTATGTGAAATGTTATAATGCTGCTCTTGAGTAAACTAATTCAGCTCTTCTGTAATTTAGTGCATCAAATCCAAAATGTGTTGTTCTGTTGTTTGGTTTTTTGTTTTTTGCTTTTTTTTTACAATAACCTGCATTTTAGTAGAATCATAGAATCATAGAATGTTTTGGGGCTGGGAGGGGCCTCCAAAGGGCATCTAGTCCAGCCCCCCTGCAGGGAGCAGGGACACCCTCAACTAGCCCAGGCTGCTCAGAGCCTTGGCCAACCTCCCCTGGAATAGCTCCAAGGATGGGGCCTCAACCACCTCCCTGGGGAGCCTGTGCCACTGATCCACCACCCTCAATGGAAAGAACTTCTTCCTGAGATCCAGTCTAAATCTCCTCTTCTCTAATTTAAACCCATTGCCCCTCATCCTTTCACTCCAGGCCCTTGGAAACAGCCCCTCTCCAGGCTCTGGAGCAGCTCCCTTCAGGCACTGGCAGGTGCTCTAAGGTCTCCCTGGAGCCTTCTCTTCTCCAGCTGAACANAGAGCTGTTCCAGCCTCTGAGCATCTCTGTGGCCTCCTCTGGCCCTGCTCCATCAGCTCCATGTCTCTCCTGTGCTGAGGGCTCCAGAGCTGGCTGCAATACTCCAGGGGAGGTCTGAGCAGAGCAGAGCAGAGGGGCAGAATCCCCTCTCTCCAGCTGCTGCCCACACTTCTCTTGCTGCAGCCCAGGATGCCATTGGCCTTCTTGGCTGCCAGTGCCCACTGCTGCCTCATGGCCAGCTTCTCAGCCACCAACACCCCCAAGTCCTTCTCTGCAGAGCTGCTTTCCAGCACCTCATCCCCCAGCATGGATTGATAGTGAGGGTTGTTCCCACCCAGGTGCAGGACCCTGCATTTAGTCTTGTTGAACCTCATGAGGTTCCCCTGGGCCCAGCTCTCCAGCCTATCCAGGTCCCTCTGTATGGATCCCATCCCTCCAGCCTTTCCACAGCATCACTCAGCTTGGTGTCATCTGTGAACTTGCTGATGGTGCCTCCATCCCACTGTCAATATCATTAATGAAGATATTAAACAGTACATGTCCCAGTACAGACCCCTGAGGGACACCACTTGTCACTGCTCTGCATCTGGACATTGAGGCATTGACCAGCACCCTCTGGATGTGACCATCCAGCCAATTCCTTATCCACTGAACAGTCCACCCATCAAATCCATATCTCTCCAACTTGCTGAGTAGGATGTTGTAGCGACCATGACAAAAGCCTTGCAGCAGTCCAGATAGATCACATCTACAGGTCATCCTTTGTCCATGGATAGTAAAGCTATAAACTTACAGTATGATTTTTCTCCTCTGTTAAACTATTCCAACAGTCAAATTCTGAACATCCGACTTGAAATGCACATTTCATTTAAAAACTACAATGCATTAAACTTTGTGCAGAGTACATGTTATAACTGAGACACTAGGGACACTTTTGTGCTCAAAACCCAAAAGTGATCATTTAACTGGATTGCAGCTCAGAGTTCAAAAATAAATGATAGGTTTGGGTATTTCCACCTTTGGATGTGTTGGAAGGTTGGAGGCCTTTCTGGCAGTGGGGTGTAGGAGTTCTAGTTATAAAAATATAATTATACTTATATAAATGTATATACGAAATATATGTATATAAATTTTATACATATCGTATTTTATATATATTGTAATATATGTATATAAATTTTATATGTATATAAAATATAACCCATTGTCATTAGTTAAAAAAACCACCAACCAACCAAAACACCTTCAAGGAAGAGATAATGAGCATTACTTGGAACTTTCATCTAGTAACACAGTTCTCATTGGTATTACAGGAGTATTTAAGATACAGTTTCTAGTGTGTGGTTTAATTTTTCTAGCTTGTCTATCAAGAGGGTTCAGTGCTTTCATGCTGGTGAGCTAACCATCTGATAGTAATTAAACTGATTTACATTGCTGTCTCTAGGATATTACAATGCTACTCTCAGAAGCTGAAACAAGGCAGTTCTGGAATAAAACTGTAATTTTAACATAAGACATTAGTGGAAGCAGAGAGCTTTTCTCTTGTGTTCCTCATACATTACCAGAAAGGCCTTGAATTACAAGCTGAAAATGTTGTTAGTGAGCTTGTTTAGCTTCCTTCCATTGAGTCTATCTTGGTAGATGTGTTGTTTAAATAATAATAATAAAAGCAATGTGATTAGATTCCCTAGCATTAAACCTCTTTTACTTTATTTCATTCTTCTTAGAATGATCTTGAAAGGAAAATAAGCAATGCTGTGAACTCACAGGTCTATTTCTATATGAGCAGATGTCATTTTACTGCAGTTACTCAGCAGCTGCTACTCCTGCTAGAGTCCCACCTCATTCAGGGCATGGCTGAGGCTCTGAAGTGGTGTTTGTGAGAACCCTCAGTGACTCCAGAGCCCTCCTGTTTCAGATCACAGGTGACATCTTGCATTGCACCTCCACCTACTTTGTGGGATGTGCAGGAGAGATGAGGAATCACAGCAGCAAATGTTTGCATGGAGGGGGCCCAAGGACCCTTTTTGGCCTCTGCTGAAGTATAGAAGAGGCAACTGATGGCGCTCACAATTCAGTCAAAGTCACTTGTGAGTGCTTTACATCACTTTACTGAAGCATGGCACAGAGCCCTGATCCAGTTTACTCCACGTGGTGCAAGCTCAGGCTGGGGAATTGTCTTTGCCCTGTGTGGCTTGCAAACAAAATGGGTAGTAAAGGGGTTTGGATGCAAAACCAGCCTCAGAATTTGGCTGGTGAAGGAGTAAAATTTGGACCTGCCTGTCCTCTAGCTCAGTGTGCCAAGCATGAGAGCTCCTTTTGGCTCCAGGGTCTCATAATGCTGTGGTTTCTGCAGGACCAGTGACTCAACTTCCCATGGCTCTCACTAACCTGGACAACCTGCATTCATGCTGGAGAACATTTAGGATCTCAGTCCTTCAAGAGGTTCAGTTTTATCTGCAAGGTCCTTACAGCCATTAATTCCCAGACCTGGGAAGGTTAGAAAAGGAGGAAAATTTAATGGCAGTTTTCAAGGCTCAGTTTTAATTCTGGTCTCTGTGTCTGTAGGTGCCTAATCAGATATCCTCAAATGCTACACAGAAAACACCAAGTCCGGACATAAAGATGGACTATTGCCCATCAGAAGAAGTCAGACTGAGAGGAAGGTTAACAGTATTATTTAAATGTCATCCAAGTTAAGTAAGACATAATGACAGCTCCAATGGAGTGATACTCATTCACCTCAACTTCTGCAATATACATCATTTCACACAGGGACAGTGAACCTAATATTTCAATGCTAATCAGATTAAATTTCACAGGACCTCCACTGCCCTTGGTCTGCATCGAATGGGATCAAAATTCATTCCCTCAGATGATGCTGGAAAGCTTCATTGCTGTCTCTCATCCCACCCTCCCTTGTCCTCTGCATCAGCAGATTGGGAATTGAAGACTTCACCTGCAGCAGCCAATGCTGTCAGTGATCTTCAACCCTCAGCCTGCCTGGGAACCCAGTGCTGTCTTATCAGCAAATACTACAATGACAGCTCTTCTTATAAAGTTGCTAAGAATAGTTTTCCTTTGCCATGAGTGTAAAGGAGCAGTATAGATAAAAAAAAAATGGTCATCTACTTGTTTGCACATTTGTATCTGTAAATATAGACATGAATATAAAGAAGTAGGAGCAGTTATTAACACAACTGGTTATTGCTTTTCCCTGTGTTTTAAGTCATTCTTTATGAAGGGCTTGAGATCTTCTTTGCTTTATTCTGTGATTTTTTTCAAGAGATCAAGCAGAAAAAAAAGCAAAAGGAGCAGAAGTAAACAATGGTGGTACTGACCCCCACACATCCCCTCTCTACACCCACTTCTCTTCCAACTAGCTCCACTACAGAGCATGTGGTAGCTGCAGAAACCTTCCTGATAGCTTAAACACAGAGCAGAGAAACAGTTCCTAATTAAAGCATTTGAGCTGTGTCTGCTGACAGTTCCTCCTTCGACAGTTCATGCTTTAGATTTTTAATAATAATTAAAAATTATTGGAGAATAATTTTGCCGTTCATTACTCAACAGTGATTTATGAAGGATGTGTTTGTGACACGCACACAGCTTGAGAGAAGTCGATTCAGCTCAGTCCTGAGGAAGGTGAGAGCCTGGCCCAGGGTGCCCAGTGAGGTGGGGGCAGCCCCATTCTTGGCAGTTTCTCAGGCCAGGCTGGAGGGGGCTCTGAGCAACCTGCTCTAGTGAGAGGTGTCCCTGCCATGGCAGGGGGTGGAACTGGAGCAGCTTGAAGGTCCCTCCCAACCCTCCCCATTCTCTGATTCTATGATTCAGGTTATAGATGTCACAAAGTTTGTGCATACTCCGATTCAGGAGTTTGGGGAATTTGGTGGTGCATCATTTAAATAAATAAATAAATAAATAAATATTTCTCTTTTTTTTTTTTTCTCTGATCTATTGGCAAATAAAACTGAAGTGCTGAAGCTCCTTTACCGTGTGTGATTGGGTGTGACTGGGGCTAGCAGAGAAGTGCAGCACTGAGCGGTTGTGTGCGGGGTGCCGGGCACGGGGCACTCCCGCATTTCCCTCCAGCTCCCGCAGGGTGGCAGAGGCAGCTCACGCTCACACGTTCATCCGAATGCAGAGGGAAGAAAAGCGGGCAATCTCCCGTTGGAAATGTCCTACTAAGTAGCTGTGGGACTGCGGGAAGCGTGCAGGGGAGCTGTGTAATGCTGATCGCAGCTTTCTTTGCCCTGCTCTCCGGCTGACTGCTTGCTGACCCCCTAGAGGAGCTGCCCACACATCCCAGGTACCACCCTGCACAGCTGCTCAGAGTCAGAAGATGCACAGATTCCATGAAAGCAATGAAGAGACTGCTCTGCTGAGCATGCAGCAGGTTTCCACCCTCCAAACATCACATCCAAGCCCCATCTGAAGCCTGCGGAGCCCCTGCAGGGATGTGCTGCTAGAAGATGCTGCCAATGTCCTCCCACTGATGCACCCTCCATGCAGTGAAATCCCAGGTCTGGATGCACACCAGTCCAGCTCGAGGAAAATCTCAAGGGAAGGGTTGTAACAGGACATGTGAAGTCTGTTAATGTGGAAGTGAATTAGGAAGTGATGAAGACTGAGGTGTTTAGGGGTGTTAACAGGAACCATTCCCAGCATGAATTCATGCTCAGGCTACCCAACAAACTCAATGGCAGGGCAGCTCTGTTGTGCCTTGGGAGAAAAGCAGTACTCAGGATTAAAGAGTTGGAAGGTTTTGATGATAAATAGAATAGCAAGTGTAGAAGTGCAAGCTCCAGAGTGTTTAGATATATCACTTGAAATGTGTTGAATTTCCACTGAATTTAGCTGTGAGAGTGCAGATAACCTTGTTTGGTTTGGAGTCACTCTGATGGAGATGTAGGTAGAATCACTTGATCAATCTACTCACATTTCATGTCATATAATCAGTTCAGAGACAATGTGCATTAAGAGAAATCTGGGCTTCAGATATAAAGAAAAGTAAAATAATTAGTGATGCAATTCTACTTAATTAGCTTGAAAAAGTATTAAAGAGAAAACTGCGTTTAGATTAAAACTATACATAAATCTCTGCAACTTTTAACACTTTATTTGCAGGGAGTACACAAAGAAAACTTCATTATGAAGTGATGCACCCAGTACCCGGGCTGTGTGTGCTGGCTGGGTCTGACCCCCCCAAATGAGAGCTGGGTGATCCCCAAAATGCCTCACACATGGGAAAGGGCACTCCAGGGAGCTCTGCAGTCAGCTCCTGATCTAAATGGGTGGCAGATCAATAGCTTGTGCTGTAACTGAGCTTCTTAGCCCACTCTGACACCTAATATTATCTGATGGGAAGTTTACCACTGGGATAAGCCAGTAGAAATTGGCTTTCATCTGATTTTATATTGTGCAATGACTATGAAACGTTCAAGGCTGCAGATGTATTTATTTTAATGCATGTATGCCAATTTACAGGGATTACTAGGAAGCCACAGATTGGTGTATAGCTTGTGGGTGTTTTAGGTTATTTAAAGAGGAAAATACTTGAAAGGTCTCCACTTGAATTTTGACACCTTCAAAAGGAATTTGGGGGAATAGATGTAAAAAGGCAGAGGAGGGGAAGGAGGGGAAAGGATTACTAAAACACATAAACCCTTTTATTTACAGCAAATGTAAATGGTTCCATTGATTCAAACTCTTCCCCTTCAGCAGATGGATGGGAAGGTAGGAGATGTAAGTGATTTAGCTGACAAGAAATCTCTTTTCTTGATTGAGAGGGTGGGAAAATGGTCACAGAACTAAGAAATCTATTATGCCTTAGCTATTGTGAGTACTGCCAGTCTACTTGATGGAAATATGGAAATGATGAAGTATGAGGTACTTTGAACATGTATAGGTAATGCTGTGTTGTACTCAGGCTAAACATATACCTTAGAATATGGACATTCACTTGACAGGAGCATATTTGCTGTTTCTTAACAGCAAATGTTAAAGGGCACCTCAATAAACAGGTAAATGTGAAAACAAATAGTTAAGAAATTACTTAAGTCTCTAAGCACAGGCTTAGACTTAATCTTACAAGTTAATGCAAAGCTAAAGATTTTACAGTTCTTGTGCAATGTAGGTGCTCACAAAACCTCAGTCATCTTGCTGCTTTAGGGGAAATACAAAGTGCTAAGGATTAAAATGTTCATTTGGAAAAAGAAATTACTGTCAGTGCAGGGAAAAGATTTTTGAGGCTACAGTGTTCCATTCAGGAACAAAGTAAACTATTAATAGACTCAGTTTAAATTTGACCTCTTGTTTCACTGAAAAATGTTTGGGACATCTGAATTTTTAATTTTAAATAGAGTTTAATGGTAAAATTCAACTAAATTCAAAACAGCTGAATTAAACAGAGAAAACCCATTTTGTCCTATTTGCAAAGGCCTGCAGGGAAAGGCCAAGGGGCAATGGTTTGGAATGAGCAAGGAGTGGCTGGAGATGAGAAGTGAGGCAGAAGTTGTTTCCCAGCAGAGGGGTGGGCACTGGCCCAGGGTGCCCAGGGAGGTGGTGGAGGCCTCATCCCTGGAGCCATCCCAGGTGGGCTTGAGGAGGCTCTGAGCACCCTGCTCTAGCTGAGATGGCCCTGCTCTCAGCAGGGTTGGGCTGGGGGACTCTGCAGCTCCCTGAGCCCAGACACTGCTGGGGTTCTAGGATTCTACCAGTCATTGCAGCAGGCGATGAAAACTCAGTCATTTCAGAGAACAGGAGGCAAATTATCCTCACTCCTTTGCAGCTGGCACCTCAGGGTACCTCCACCACAGTTTATGGTTGCTTAAGGCCAGGCTGCTGAGCCCTGCCACAGTTTCATGGCCCTGTTCCCACCCTGATGGCATTTTCAGCAGCACATGGGGACAGGGGAGCTGCTCTATCTGCATCTTCCTACCACATCAGGTAGTTTTCAGCTAGATCCCCTCCCTCACACAGCTCAGATGTACATGTCCCACTGCCAGGCAGGGAGGGAGGGGGTGGAAGAGGAAGGGGAATGGCAGAGTTCAGGTAGGGTGGGTCAGGCTGCTGGGAAGCTGCACTTTTCCTTCTGTCAGAAGAGCTTCAAAAGTCTGGATAAAACATCCAGGGATGAGTGAACCTTTATGGCTTGGCCATCTGTCTGAAAAAAATCTGTTCAGCCATTCTGGGTTCTGCTAAAAAAAAATATCCACACTGCTTTTCCATGTATGCAGTTAAAGTGCTGAATTGGCTCTTGTGGCAAGGATCTGGAGGTCCCTTTCACCCAGACATTTCTATAATTCTATGAGTCTATGATACAGTAGAAATAGTACCTGGGACAGGAGAGAATACTTGCAAAAAAACCCCAGTGTTGCTTTTCTCCAATGGCTGGGGTGTATTGCTTTCTCATTTCAGCATGAATTAGCCAACAACAGCCAATTTCCACTTTATTATTTTCCTCCGTCTCTTAATCATATGAAAACATCAGCACTTTATTTAGCCTTTAATTAGCATAATCCAAGTACAAAGTTCGGCCTGGGCAAGGACACACAGATATTGATTATCTGTCCTTTCCACCAGAGCCCCCAATCCCCCCTGTGCTGTGTTTATTAATACGTGTTCATAGCTGTGGCTCTGAAATCTCTCACTGCCATCAACCTTTATTTCCAGGCAGTCAATAGCCATTGACCCCTGCAGATAAATTACTATAGTGAATTTTCCAGGTGCTTGCTCAGTCTCTTCCATCAATAGTTGACCTACTGAACACTTAGTATTTTTTCCTTCCCTTTTGCCTACCAACCATATAAAAACTCTGCCTGCAGATGCAAGCAAATATATATCAATAAGAAGCAGCTGAGAAATCACTTGGCTGCTCTCTGCTTGCCCAGGGACACGTGGTACCTTCTTTAGTTCTACCTTTTGGTGTCAGTAAAACAACCATTGTGTTGTTTTACAACACAACAGATTCTGTTCAATGATTTTACTTTTCAGCTCAGCTTTTCTAACTAACTGCACTGCCTGAAGTTAGCAGAGTGATTTTGATGCTGCTGGCAGTGCCAACACCCCATGGGTAGAGTCAGTGCCAAGGGCTGGGGTGCAGCCCAAGGCCACTGCTGGGGCCTGTGCCACACTGGGGGTGCAGAAAGGGAAAGGCCAAAGCTTCAGGGAGGAGGGGACAGGACAGAGGACCCCAGACTGACCAGCCAGGGATTCCAGATACATCATACCCAGTGTATCAAGCTCTGGGATCCAGAGGGTCTCTAGGCTAGTCCCAGCTGGGCTCTCAGCTCTTCTGCAGAGAGCTAACTTGTCATGGTAGCAGAGCCCTCCTAGATGTTCTGATGCAATTCTGCTGAGCATTCCTTCTCCCCTCGTTGAACAGGGTGGTTAATGAGCTGATGCCGTGGGCATCCTGCTCCACAGAACACTACTGCACATCCCAGCTCTGGTCCTCAAGCCATGAGAGTGACAAGGCAGTGGGGTGCAAGACACTCAGGGTGGCCTGAGTGGTAGAACACAGGAGATATGGACACCAGCCATTCTGCTACATGCAAGTAGGGGCTCCTGAAAGTTGGTAAGGATGGCACAGACAGGGGCTACTTCACTTTGCTGAGGTTACCCCTGTCAATTTGGAAGCGAGTTATTCAGCAGAAAGTAGCTCTCTGGAAACTTGCTCACTTATTTGTGTGAAGAAGAAGAGTAAAAATTAGAAAAGGAAGAAAAAAAAATCTGAAAATGGAGTGAAGTGTTGATGGAGTTAAGCAATTCTGATAAGAAGACAGACTAACAATGTAGAAAAAAACCATAATTTATTATTGCACAAACCCATAATATGAGGGTATGGAATCTAGAGATGAAAGTAATGTTTCCTCTTAGAGCTTTGTGTTTGTCAGTGGGACTGTGAAGGATGGTAATTAGACAGAAACTAAGATAATAAATAGTAACAAATTTATCTTGTTAGGATTTTTTTTACTGCTGCAGCATATAGTATTTTTAGAGCTATTTGAGCTCAGTGGTAACTTACACAGTGAACTGTCCTAGGCTCTGTTATATCTTTGAGGGATAAACCCCCTCTGCTTGTTCCCTTGTTTTCTTTATCTGCAGCCCTCTATCCCTCTTATCTTCCACACTGTTCAGTGTTAGAGGCAGTTATGTCAAAAGTTGAATTTCTCCCACTTTGGATGAACATGAACTAACACAATACTCTGGGGGTTTTGTCATGCAAAATATCTTATCAAATTCTCCTTGTGTGGATTGCTTGTAGATTACCCACCTGTTTAAATCACAGTTCATGACATATCAATCCATTAAATCATGAAATGCTCTTCTTGCTTGAGTGACTCATGTGGTTAAGTAACACAGAAATTAGCATAAGGGAGGTGATTTTCTTCCCTTTGGCAAAAGCCAAGTGAAAGTTGCCCTTCCAGTGGGTATCTGTGGTAGGAAATCATCACACTGGTATGAAGTAGATGCAATAGGTTCACAGGCACAGTATGAATGTGTTGTATCACAGTTATTTTCTACTCCAATCAAATATTTATGGAGGAAATAGGTCTGCTGTTTGCTTAGCCTAAGAGCTAAGGAATCCTGGTAGGATGAGAGCAAATACTGCTATCCTTTGGAAGGGGCTGTGCCAGCTCAAGAGACAGCAAGTGATCAGCACCTTCATTTGGGCTTTAGCTGAAAGACTATTTCTAGTAGCTGAGTACATCTGTGTGCAAGATATGAACTCAAAGCAGGTGTGCAAAGCAGAGCAAAAGAGACCCAGTTTAGAGGAGAGAGCATTTTCTGCAGCTTTGCCACTGTGCCCATTGCTCCCATCTGTACTAGATTTTCTTCAGAGAATTTTCCATAAAAGAAAGAACCAGAAGTCATTCTCACTCCCAACTTAATGTCTTTCAAGATGTTTCTATCACAAAGAGCATAACATACAGTTGGTTGTTCTAATCATGGGAAGAGCTGTATAATTAATCTTCCAAATAACTGTTTGCACTCATCGAGATGACTAAATAACTTGTTGAGCAAAATTCTTAATTTCCATAACTAAAAGCCAATAACAGCTTCATCTCCCTTCATTGATTCTGTGCTGGTTTTATATCCCCATTTCATTGGCCACCTGCCACTCTCTGAAGGCTTGGAGGTAATTAGAAGCAGTGATAGTGCACCATTGTTAGACTTTTTTTTTCCAACACAGATGCAATTGGGTGCTATTACCATATCTGCTACCATTCTGGGGATAAGATCCTGATGTGGCTGCTGCCCATAAATTTAATTGGAGATGTGAAACAATTGAAAATGCATTTGAATCTCTGCATCATCATACATTTCACTTAACTTAATGGTGCTTCAAAGTTTTCATGTTACTGGAATCAGGTTCAGGCAAGAATGAGAAGGGATGTTGTGGGCATGGGAATAAGTGGGCTGCATGTGGAGAGCTTGCTATTATTTTAGAGCAGGAATGCACATGACAAATATTAACAGCCACTTGATGCACATTAGAAAGCAATCACCTGAATGGTGGTAAATTACTGGTAAGGACCTGCTCATCCAATTGACCGTGGTGATTGAAACAGTGGCCAAAACGCTCAGTGGATTTGAACTGGGAATGTTGTATTACTAAACAATTCCTTGCATTGCCTGAGATTTTTCTGTCAGGTTTCCTGTAGAAGCGTATTGAGAGACTCACCATGAGCTAATGCTGAGTTCAACTTGTTTAAGAAAACAACGACAAAAAATCAGAACTGCTATTATTACTAATATTGAGAAAAAATAAAATTAC
>VYZU01043413.1:54544-88963 GCA_013401355.1 Ceyx cyanopectus
AAATAATAAATAAATAATAAACAATAAATAAAATAAAAATAAGTGAAATAATTAATGAATTCATCTTTTTGATGGTGAGACTAGTAGTCTGTGTTTGAAGCAATATCTAGGAAGATCTGGATTCTTTATGCTTTGAAGATTATAAACATTCCTAGAACAGCAGCTGGTTCTCAAGCAGGAATTTTGGCATGGGCCTGCTGTAGAAACAGCTGCACAGGGAAGTTACAGAGTTCTCCATTAAAATATCTGTAGTGGGTGAACAAAGGAAAAGCTTTAAGCTGAAATAGGGTAGGTATAGATTGGGGTTAAGGAAAAAAAAAGAAAGAAAATATCAGAGGAGAGGGCAAACAAACTCTAATTTGAACCTTTTTCCCCTTTAAGGTAAAAAAAAACAAACAAACAAAAAAACAAAAAACAAGTGAAAGAAGTCTTTGCCACTTCAAATTCAAAGCACATTTTTGCCTCGACCTCACTGGAAGCAAGTTTTATCTTGGGGAGGGGGGGAAATAAGATGCCATAGTTCAGCATTTGCTTTGCTGGTTCCTGTCACTAGGAATACATGAGTTTTAATCCCCCCTGTCGTGTGTTTGCTGCAAAGGTTTGGGCAGCTGTGAAATCCAATTTGAAAATTAACCAAATGATATATCTGAGTCTGAAGTGTTTTTAAATCTTAACCTCCCAGCCTCATTTGGATCACGAAAGGAAATTATTGATGATGATTTTTCAGCTTCGATCTTCATCATTCTTTAATTTAATAAAAATAGGTTGGGAGAAAAGCAAGATCACACAAAGTATGTAACAAAATTCTGCCTGTGTGGAGATTGTGAAACAGATTTGCAGTAATGATAGTATTTTGTAAATTTAGAGCCTCAGATTTTACTTTAAGTCCCTTAATTTGCAGAGTTCAAACTAGGCTGGGGTCTAGCACTGAAGTACCATACGTATGTGATTAGCACTGTTAGTAAATGTCATTTATTTACAAGCATTTGTACTATGGAAATTCAATAGGATTTACAAAATTATTCACAGGAGCTCTATGAAATTCTTTCATTTTCTCTTTCATAACACTGCTGGAGACTAGAAGTAGCAGAGGAGAATTGGGAGGTAGGTGCATCATATATGGGATTTTTCTTGTTAGGCTCTGAATTGAGCAGTTAGTGGGAAGAAGCTGTACAAAAAAAAGCCCAGGCATTTATTGTTCTCTAAAACAAGAAGCTGCAGTAGTTGTAGTCTGCCTACTGTATTTTTGCTGCCAAAACAAACTACCATGGCTTGTTTTTAAGTAGAGGCTGGAAGTTCATCATAGCCCCCCTCCTGATCTCTTGCAGCTAAGCACATGGCTTTGATCTTGCCACTGAAGTTGGTGTTTTTGTGTTAAGATGGTGTTTTTTCATTGTGACACAAAACCTCTCTTGTAAACCTTGCTTCAGAGCCCATGGCTGACCCTATGGCAGGAGAGCTTCTTGGAACACCACGTGCAGTTGATTAAAACTGAGGTAGATTATTTAAAACAGAATATAGTAATAATAATAATAATAATAATAATCTCACACTGAAGTATATTGTGTTAGACTGCTTATGTCCCTGGAGATGTGTTAAATTCATCTCTACAGATACACACAGATGCTGACAAAATACCCCCAGTGCCTAAGAAGAAGAGATGTCTTTCCTGGTCAGTGTTCTCCCTCAGACCACCCTTCTGCCTTCCTGAAGGAGCTCAAGTGTGATTGTTCTTGGTTTTCTGCTGATCTTCCAGCTTTTGATGACTGCGCATCTAGCCAGATGGAAGTTACCTCGCCTACTGCAGCTCTGGTTTGTTCTTCTTCCAACCTGCTTCCAAGAACAAGACAGAGAATATGGATTCTGACATCACCTCTTCTTACAAAGGGATTAAGACATGGCTGTGCATGTTAGACAAAGCTCATCCTATTCCTGATTAAATATTCATAATAGTAATTACTTGTTCACATTACAATAGTGCCTGCACCTCCTGGCTAAGATTAATGCTTTGTTCTGCTAGGCAGTTCACAAATAAAAACAACCTAGAGAGGAAAAAAAATACACTTCAGAGAAGGCAGACAGGATACAGGGAAATAAATAAAGCAGATCAAAGAATAGAATTTTCAGTCAATAACAATAATAATAATAATAAAAATTATTAATAATAAAAATAATAATAATCTGGATTTTGGGGGGAAGCAAAAACATGTCAGTGTTGTCAGAAAATGGATGCAGTGTATTTACTGATTTGGGTAGGAGAAGCAGTGAGTGCTGGGACCCTTCCCAGCTGCCATGTGATTGGATATGCTAAAACTTACTTAACTAATGCTTTTGAGAAGTTACTTTGCAGACAGAGCATGAGGAAAGCCAGGACTGCATCTTTCTTTCCCATTTAGCCTGCTATATGCACTTCAGTTTTCAGGTACATCATCTAGTTTTTTTTGAAAGCTTTTCCATATTTCATGTCTAATCCCTTTATTATGCATGGAGCTGACAGCTCACAATCACCTCCAATGATCTTTTGATGTAAATGGCACAACTCCAGTGAAGTCAATGGAGTGCTCTCCATTTACACAGGCCAAGCACTCTGCTAGCAACACTCACTCTTATGATTGGCTTTTCTGATGCCTGAGTGCTGAAAAGAATAGTAAAGTAAATAATCTGTATTTATGGTAGGTTCCATTTTGTTGTGCTCCCATTCATTACAACAAGAAAATGTTGGATAATATTTATTCAGAACGGAAAAGATTCTGTCAAAAAAAACCACTTGGAGTGTTAGCAAAACCAGGCTGATGTGGAAAATCAGACCCATTGCTTTGTTTGTTGGCTTTCAAAAGCTTGTCTGCTAACAATGGGCTTCCTTAAATTGTTCTGAGTTGTTCTGAGAGTGCCTCCAAAAGTTGCTAAGACTTCAGTTATTCCCAAAGGAATTTAGAATAAATAGTGTTGTGACCATTTTCAAGAGTTCCTCTGCCAAATTCCTGAAGTGACTTTGTTTTATTGATATTTAAGACACTGGCAGATAAGAATTACCTACAAGATATATTTGTGCTTACAACTTGCTTCAATTTTAGTGAGAAAGAGCATTTCACCTTACAAGGCAGCTTGTAATGATATTATTATTATATTATATTATATTTAATTATATTAATTATATTAACTATATTAATTATATTATATCAATTATATATTTATTATATTATATTTATTATATATTTGCCAATAGTCTTCCTACTAATTCCTGTAATGACTTGTATTCAAACAGAGCATTTGTACAGCTGCTTTTAAGCCACTATCTTTTCCCCATTCCAAAAGCATTTTGAGAAGAGCTCTCCTGCCCAGAGAAGGAAGAAAAAGGGGTGTTATTCTCACTGCTTTGTCTATTGAGATGTGTCAGTTCCTTCTGGGAATAAGATCATGAGTTCTTCTGGTTTTTAAAGTGTTGATCCAGTGTGGTAGTTTGCAGGGAACAGAGGAAAGGTGGGGAAAAATTAATAATTTACCATAAATCAATCTCTTTCAGGAGAATCTGAAAGCACAATGAATATACAAAGCTAAGGTCAGACTGTTTAGCTTTGATAACAAAAGTCCATTTGAAATGCTAATTAACCCCCACTTTACACTTATTTTTTATTATTTTAATGAAATCTCTAATTATTTCACTTTGAAGTTCGATTTTCTAAAATAAAATTTAAAAAGAAAACCAAACCAAAACTGTGCAGCCTCTTACATTTCTCTGAAAGGGACCAAACAGTTGATCACAAGAATGAGCATTATGTGTAAAAGGAAAATTTAATGACATCTCATGAACAATTAAAGAGACCATTTGCATTCTTCTAAGTATTGGGGGGAAAAAAAAGAAAAGAAAGAAAAAAAATAGATGATAAAAAAAAAACAAACCAACAAACAAGCAATGAAGGTTCATCTATAATCACATGTTGTGAAGGGATTGAAAAGAGAACATTAAATGCTTTTTGTGATTCCTCCTGAACCCTTTGATAGCACAACAGGATGCTTATTAGCATGCACATTGCTCTGACCTGGTTTATTCCAGCTTTGTACTCAGGCAGGTGCTTAAAACAGGTATACAAACCTGTTTTGTTTTGTTTTTTGCCCTTTCTTGGAACTCTGAAAATACAGACAAGTGCATTTTGT
Organism: Ceyx cyanopectus; assembly: GCA_013401355.1. Classification (NCBI taxonomy): domain Eukaryota; kingdom Metazoa; phylum Chordata; class Aves; order Coraciiformes; family Alcedinidae; genus Ceyx; species Ceyx cyanopectus. The sequence goes on from VYZU01043413.1 coordinate 58,700, forward strand.
ATGTCTACTCTTTACATAGGGATTTTCTTGCACCTTGGATGCAGCAGGTGGCTTGAGAAGATCTTCAAATGTATTAAGAACTCATTCAGAAGGGCTGTAAATAGCAGAAAAATAAAATAGCAAAAAAGTGAGTTGTTGATGTCCAGGAAAAGTTTACAACCTTTTTCATTAGGTGATTGTGAAGGGCATTTGCTGTGTCCCTCAAACCCCCAAATTTATCAAGCACCAGTTGGTTTTATGTTGTGGACCCTGTAACTCCTGTGGCATAACTGAGACTCCACAATCATTTTCCTCCTCCACTGAAACAGCAGCACTATCTGATCTGGAAATGGCTTGGAGGGGAAACAGCAGGTCATGCAAATCATGTTGTATCTCTAGAGCTCAAATGTACAGCTGGGGACGGCTGTATCTGAACAAGATATGAATGAGTTGTGCCCTTAGAGCATAACATTGAAGAATGACCTAATATTTATGCAATACTCTCTCCCCTGCCTTTAAATCTAATATTGCTGAGCTCCAGCAGTGATGTCAGATGATGCTAGAGCTGAATGGGAGCTCTGAGCCTTGGGACACAATGGGAATCTTAGTTTTCCCTGAGTGGTCACTCTCACACAGCTCACTGAACTCTTGTTTTGCAGAGTCAGAGCTTCCCTGTGAGACCACAGCCCTCCACTTCTGGAGCCGCCAGCATCAGCTAGTGCAGAGCTTACAGAAAGGCTGTGTTAACACAGAATAAATATCGTTTGAAAGGACCTCCCAGATCACCAAGTGCAACCATACCAAAAAAACCAAAACAGAATAAACCAACCACAAATACAAACATTCCTACTCTTAGAGCATGTCCTGAAGCAACTGATCAATTTCTGTTTAAATACCTCCATGGTTGGTGATTCCACCCCACCCTGGGCAGCCTGGGCCAGGGCCTCTCCACTCTCTCCAGAAAGAATTTCTTCCCCATCTCCACTGGAACCCTCCCCTGCTGCAGCTTCAGCCCAGCCTCTGCTGCTGTCAGCAGTGCCTGAGGAGCAGAGGCCTCCCCCACCTCTCTGCACCCTCCTGGCAGGAGCTGGAGAGGGCAATGAGCTCCCCCCTCAGCCTCCTCTGCTCCACACTGCCCATGCCCAGCTCCCTCAGCCTCTCCTCACACCACTTGTTCTCTTGGCAGCTCCTCTGGACACGTTGCAGCCCCTCAGGCTCTGTCCTGGCATGAGGGGCCCAGAGCTGAGCCCAGCACTGAGATGAGGCCTCCCCAGGCCCCAGCACAAGGGCCCTGCCTTGCTCCTGCTGGCCACGCTGCTGCTGAGCCAGCCCAGGCTCCTGGGGGCTTCTTGTCCCCCTGGGCACCCCCTGGCTCATGCCCAGCCGGGTGGCACCAGCACCCCCAGGGCCTTTGCTGCTGGGCACTTTCCAGCCTGGAGCTGCTGGGGGTTGTTGTGACCGAAAGGCAGGACCTGGCATTTGCATGTGGGGTGTTGACTCAGATCAGACAAAATTCAGAATGATTTGGGGGATTAAACTTATCCTTCATTACCTCCAGAATAAAGTCTACATTTCACATGGTCAAACCTTTCTGTTGTTGTGTTGGGTTTTTTGTTTGGTTTTTAAATAAGAAAATAACAGTTGAAGCTGATAAACAGCCTGTAATTCTTAAGCAAGTAAGCAGGGAAGGAACAAGAGCAGCCTTCAAGTGTTGAACTGTGTAACTCCAAACAGTGCAGGGAAAACTGATGCTTAGCACAGAGAAGAAAACTCTAGCAAATAGCTGTTATTTTGCTTTCAGAAAGAACACTGTCACAGATATCTTCCTACAAATGCCATGTCAGTTGTTAACGAGCTGTTCTGGGAGAAGCTTCTTGCTGATGCATGTTCTGCCACACAGTTCTTTTCTAGCCATGATGAACAATACTGGATATCCTTTTATTTGTTATGAAAGTTTACCGTGAACATGGACAAGAGACCCAGTTCAGCAGCTCTATTCTAGAACCTGGGAGCATAGAAAATTAATGTACATACTGGTTTTCATGTCTTATGTGCATATGAAACAATGGGAAAATAGGTTATTTACTGCTGTAGAGTTGCCAATATATGACTATTACAAATGGAGTAAGGGAACACATTGCTTTTAATCCAAATTCCAATTAAAATTGTACCAAGTATGTCTGAAATAAGCAATATTTCCTCTGCTTTTACAGAGGAAAAAAAGCATGTGTGTAGGTAAGGCATTCATTTGGGAGTCAGGGAACTCTGGGTCATTTCCTGGCTCTCTTGCAGGGTTTTGTGATTTTAAACAAATCATTTTGCTGCCTGACTGTGGTGCTCCAAGACAAAGCATGTGCTTGGGAGGGGTGTTGATACTTCACAGGGAGTGGGGACTAATGAACAGATAGACAAGTTCTCATTTCTCAGTCTTTTTTTGTTCACTTATCAGGTATATAGAAGAAGTTGAAAGTTTTATGTTTTAGAGAGCTCACACCAGCTGCAGCACTGTGTAAGAACAGGTACTTTCAACAAGGGCAAGTGTAGAGTCTGGCAGCTGGAAAAGAACAACTCCAGGTATCAGTACAGGTTGTGGACTGAGCTGTTGGAGGATAGTGAGAGGGAAAAGGATCTGGGATCCCTAGTTGATGGGAGGCTGCCCATGAGCCAGCATAATAAGGAAACCTGCTCCTCATTTAACCTGTTCAATCCATTAAGCACTTCTGGTATAAAAATTATAGATATTCATGAAGCATGTAAGTGTTTTCACCTCCTTCCTATATTGCATGGGCACTTACATTGATGTTTATGGTTGCTTTGTTATATTTTGTCCTGCTTGGAGTGAGAGCAGAACAATTCTGCTCAGTGCTGTGAGTTCCCAGCTCAGCTCTTCTCCCCCTGCCCTGTCTGCAGTCAGCAGCCTGTTCTCACAGGCAGGGGCTGCTGCTGGCAGTGCCAACACCCCATGGGTAGAGTCAGTGCCAAGGGCTGGGGTGCAGCCCAAGGCCACTGCTGGGGCCTGTGCCACACTGGGGATGCAGAAAGGGAAAGGCCAAAGCTGCAGGGAGGAGGGGACAGGACAGGGGACCCCAGACTGGCCAGTGAGGGAACCCAGCTCAGACATGGCACATTCAGTACAAAGCTGAGGTATCATGAGAGTCAAGTTCTTCTTCACTGGCCAGCATCCCAGCAGGACTCTGTCCATTCTGTCTTCCATCCCAATCTGCGTGTTCCTGAATCCAGCACCAGAATCCAGCTCCTGAGCACAGCTCCTGTCTGCCACTGAGCCCAGTCAGTGCCTGCTCCACAGCAGTGGTGGTGGTGACATAAGAGGAGTGGGTTCCATACTGGTTTTGTATATAATTGTATATATTCCATTTTATTATTATTCTTTTCATTTCCATTCAAGCTGTTCTAGTTTCCTTTTCTAATGACTGAGTCTCTCTCCCTTATTCCCTTTCTATTCCCCACTGGGAAGGGAGTTGAGTAACAGAGAGCAGCTGTTCTAGGTCTAACATCTGCCCTGACCCTCGACATATGTCTGAGGGAGGATTCCTTCTGCTGTGAGAATGTCACCCTTTATGAGAGCCATGAAGTAAAATGCTACACAGGTAATAAGAACAAGGCTGTTGTCAGCCTGTGACACAGTGTAAATGACAACGAATTTTGCTGCTGAGACATAATATATGTGGCAAGGATTACCTGTAGCTGTACCTCATACAAGTTATGCTGTCTCCAGAGGCATGAGGTGCCTCTCACTTGAACCATGAGGCAACCATAAACTCAGCATAGCCCTTCTCCACAGTGTTGTTGGAGTCTGAGAAGCTGCCCTGTGACATCCATTTCAATGGCAATTGATTGTGTTGCTTCTTGGAGAGTTTGTCTCATTGCATAGGTGTTTTTTGTTTACATTCAGATCAGATGTTTTGTATCTGATCCTCTGCTGTGAATATTCTCTGCTAAGAAAAATAGCTAAATAATATCCTCTGTCTTGCCATCTGGAGAGAAGTTTTAACAGTTGTTATGTACTTATCCTTGTGAGATTTGATCAGATTCTGGTTATGCATATGTTCAGTGGCTCCATCCTGATATGCCCTTGACTTTCTCAGAAGTAGTATTTCAGCTCTCTTGGTCTGGAAAACAAAGCAACACCAACAAAGCATAATAATGTGGTGAAAATCTCCACTTTGAGCACCTTGCTTGCCCTCTTCTTTTCTCCCAAACACAAACTCGTTCAGGATTATTAATTGTCAGAGAAGCAAATCATCTAATGAAGCTTTCACCAGCCTTGCCCCACTGAGTAGTTACTGAAGAGTCACTGTGTAGTGCCAAGGATGAGCTGAGTTGTGGAGCAGCAGACAGTGTGCATCCTTTATAATGCTGGCAGAGATGAATCTCTTCAAGTTATTTGCTTATATTAGCAGCATCTGGAGCCAAGGAATTGTGCAGTCAGGTTTCAATAGCCTAAAGGGTTTTGTTTTCTTTTTTAATTTTCAAGATGCAGATTATTTATTTGAAAATGCAGAGATTTCACATCTGAGAATTACAAATCTGACAGTCTTAAAGACTGATTTTTATTCTTTCACTTTGAATTGCATGGAGAAAAAAATTGTTTTCTACCTGACAGCATCACCTTGGATGTGCAAAAAGCATCATCAGTTTTGTACTTGGGGTAGCCATTCATATCTGTGCAAATTGACTTTAAAATATTGTTGCTGTAATTGTCTTGTTGCAGAACTACACCAAGAGAGGTCAAATGGACAGTGTAGACTCTTTGTGTTACATGCACCCATGCCTTTGAGAGGAGGCACCAAGATTTGCTGGGCTGAAGTTTCTTTGGCAATGGGCTAATTCCCCATCACACACTAGGGAACTGAGTATTTCTCCAGTCAAGGCTGGAAATGCTGAGGTTAAGACTGCTACAGACTTGTATGTTATGTATTGAGGAAAATCTATCATCTTCTTCTTAATAATCATGAACATATTGTAACATCCAGTTAGACTAGGTGGGTTAATTAATCATAGGATCATAAATTCAAACCATTGATGCTGTATTTACGAACTGGGAGAAGATCCCACAGAGCTGTTTACATACAGATAAATTGAGTAGCTATGCCCTGTTATCCACTGTTCCAGTCAATATGTTGCTTTTTGGAAAGCATGGCAATTCGCACCAGCTGCCCTTTCCCATAGGCAAAAGGCTGTGGTCACTTATGTCAGGGCTGGAGGACTCTGGGGGTCTGTGACACCACCTTCTAAGAGGGAGAATAGGATCTGTCTCCATCTCTTGAGGTGGTAAAAGGATGTAACTTAGGTTTAAACTCCTGTTTGAAATTACTTGTTACCTCTCAGGTGATTTTGCTTACAGAAGAAAACAAAAGGTAAGTATATTTTTCCTTTCTGTGGTGGTAGAGTCTGTTGGAATGTCTCTTTCCCAGGAGGGGGTGAGAGCCTGGCCCAGGGGGCCCAGAGAGGTGGGGGCAGCCCCATCCTTGGCAGTTCCTCAGGCCAGGCTGGATGGGGCTCTGAGCAGCCTGCTCTAGTGGGAGGTGTCCCTGCCCTGGCAGGGGGTGGAACTGGAGCAGCTTTGAGGTCCCTCCCGACCCTGACCATTCCATGACTCTGTGATAAGGAGAAGGTGGGGTGAGTTCCTGGCAGGATGTTTATTTGGAAAAAAAAATAATACTTTTTTTATATGGAAAAAAAAAAAAGAATCAACCAAGTCAGTATTTTTGGGTCATAAAAAGAAGTTAGGACAAAGATGCACATAATGAGCAACCCAAAATAGAATGTGAGCTACAGCTGTCAAAGCAAATGGGAAGAAACAGAACTCTCTGAGTTCAGCTTTCTACACCCTAAATAATTTCTTGTTGACGTTTTCTCCATAAACTGAGGTAAGAGCTAACTTAGATCATCCTTCTTGGCATCAATCCTCTTTTCAGTGCTTCACTTGGAAAGATTCAGTGATCATGTAGAAGACACTATTGCTTTTATAGTGCCCTGGCCCACAAAACAATAGCTGTATGAAGACTGCTTTGTCCTTCTCAGTGTCCTTGACAACAATGACAGCCCTTAAGAAGAATAAAATAGTGAGTAATGTTCTGTAGGTATCTCATTGTCTTCCTCTGTGAATTCAATTAGCACAGCCCTGAAAATGGAAAGGAAGCAGCTGAAAATGAGTGTATTTGGCAGTGACCCACCTAAGGATATGTGACAAGGTCTAGAAGCTGCTTCAGCCTGTCCTGCCTGGAGTGAGAGCAGAACAATTCTGCTCAGTGCTGTGAGTTCCCAGCTCAGCTCTTCTCCCCCTGCCCTGTCTGCAGTCAGCAGCCTGATCTCACAGGCAGGGGCTGCTGCTGGCAGTGCCAACACCCCATGGGTAGAGTCAGTGCCAAGGGCTGGGGTGCAGCCCAAGGCCACTGCTGGGGCCTGTGCCACACTGGGGGTGCAGAAAGGTGGCACCTGCAGGGAGGAGGGGACAGGACAGGGGACAGAGGAAAGATGCCAAACCCATGGGTATTCTTCCAGAGGTTGTTCCAGCTGTGGGAAGGAACCTTCAATTTTTAAAAAATTCAAATTAAAATATTTAACAGTCCTGCTCATTCAGTGAAAATCATTTGAGAGAGCTTGACTTCATAAAATTAACATGGCTTGTATCTTTTTTTTTTCTTTTTTTCTTTTTTTTTTTTTTTCTGGAAGGAATGGAATTTACATAGACTGCAATTTGGAAGTAATACAAGCACATGATTTCAACTTTTGCAAGTTACTTTTTAATGTTCTTGCAATAGTGGATAATGATGTGTGGAGTTCAGCCTGCAAGTCTGCCAGAGTGGGTTTTCTTTGCATCTACCTATTGGTCCAGTGACTTTAAAACAGATGTACTTGGCTGTGTGACTCCCATATTCCGCTTGAAGTACTTCTTAATTCTAGGGCTGCTGTGTCCTCTCAATTATACTGGATAGTGAAAGGTATAATTCATATTCATTTTAATTTATTTTTTTTTCCCAAAGACAAAATGAAAATGGTATAAAATGGCTTTATGCTTCCTCACGTGGCCTCTTGAGGGCAGTGGTCTTTCAGAGCTATAGAAAAATGAGATTTTCTTAACTTTTCAAAGCATGCTCCTTGTAATAATCATAATTATCCATTGGCAGTGCAGGGGGATGTTGGAATTCATTGTGTCATTCAATCCATAAAAATGCTCTGCTCCAAATTTACAAGCCAGTTTGTTGTTAAAAGTGTCACACAAGCATTTCTCTTTGTGTTTCATTGGGTGTGATCTGTGTATCTGGAGCATATGTTCAGCTAAAGCCACACCTTCTGAAATTCTTCCAGCTATACTAGAAAGAAACAAGGTGGGAGTCAATCTTTTTGTTTCAAGAGAGATGAGGAAATTTCATAGGTCTTAGGACTGTAGAAATCTGAGGAAGTCTTCAGCCTGACAAAACATATTCTTTATTTTATAGACATTTATTTTATAAAGTATATTTTATTTATATTTACCATATAAATGTCTATTTTTTGCTAATAGTCTAGTAGGGAGACCAGGCAATCCTGGATCCCACAATGAGACCTCACTGATTCTTTGACCCTGAGAATATTTTAAACCTTCTAATCAAGAAGAGAATTGTTCACTGGGTACAAATCTAGTTTGACTTGATGATCCCAAGAGTCCTTTCCAACCTGAATGATTCCATGATTCCATGGGCCATGAAGTCACTATTGTTAAACATGACATCTGAATTCTGATTAGTCCTGAATAGAAACAGTTAGAAAAAACATGGAAGCATGTTTTCAATCTACTAAATATACTTCATTAGGAGCAACCAAAATTAAAATTTAGAGATTTGATCTGAAGGAGAGTAATTGAAAACATTTTATTCATGCACAACATGACACCTACAGCTGCTTTAGGAGAAAAATAACAAATTAATAAGCAAAATAATGTGAGCAACAGGCCTAATTTCTTGCAATAATTATCATTTTAAATGTTAAAAGTCTGAAATATTTGTATCTGGGTAAATATACTTGACTAACGTGCTGTGTTATTGGCAAAAGCTTTCCAACATCTTTTTTTTTACATACAGTCCACTTTATTTTTAAAACAAAACCATATTTCTCTTTCATAACTTGTTTGGAAGCTCTTTAAAATGATTTGATGCTGCTGCTCTATTATGAGCTACTCACCACATTTTCACCTCCACTTACCAAGATTATCATGCAAGTTAAGGAAGATTTACATGAATATTGTCTGTGGGAACAACTGCTTTGGATACTTGCCCTATTTCTGCATTACTTGCCCACTGAACTGATGCAGCCCCTTCATTGATTCACCTGCTAATCCAATAGGCTCCAGGGAAGGATGGGATCATCTGTGTGTGCCTCAGCTCTGCTTGCAGTTCCCCCCGGCTCTCACTGGGTTGGGTGTTGTGCTGCACTGATGCTGCCAAGCACAACCTCTGGCCTGCAAGGGCAGCAATGGGAGCCTAGTGACAAGAGCAGCCACCTCATTCTAGCCTGCTGGCCAGAGCATGGGGCTCCTGACCTGAGGATATGAGTCCCCAGACTTCCAAGGCTAGAAGCTTTAATGCAGCCAGATGTTATGCATAAGAAAGGCAATGGTCTTTCACTCACCATCAAGCCAGTAGATGTAGGAGCAAAATTTATCTGTAGCTGTTCACCAGTGTTGATTAAAAGGGTTGATCACAGGATCAGAGGATGCCAGGGGTTGGAAGGACCCTGGAGATCTCAGAGTGCAACCCCCTGCCAGAGCAGCCCATGGAATAGAACCTGCTCCAGCACAGGGCACAGGAACAGCCAGGGGGGCTGGAAACTCTCCAGAGAAGGAGACTCCACAACCTCTCTGGGGAGCCCCTGCCAGGCTCTGCCACCCTCCCAGCAAAGAAGTTCCTCCTCATGCTGAGCTGGCACCTCCTGTGCTCCAGCTTCCAGCCATTGCCCTTGGCCTGTCCCAGGGCACAGTGAGCAGAGGCTGCCCCTCCTCCTGACACTCAGCTCTGGATCCCCATGGATTCCAGCCCCTCTCAGGCTGCTCTGCTCCACACTCAAGAGCCCCAGGGCTCTCAGCCTTTCCTCAGCAGACCCCTGTTCCAGCCCCTCCAGCATCCCTGGAGCCTCTGCTGGACTCTCTGCAGCAGCTCCTTGTGCCTCTGGAGCTGGGGACCCAGCACTGGCTGCAATATTCCAGGGGAGGTCTCAGCAGGGCAGAGAAGAGGGGCAGCAGAACCTCCCTGGAGCTGCTGGACACTCTCCTCCTGATGCCCCCAGGAGCCCATTGGCTCCATACTGTTCATCAGTTGACTCTGTGGTATAATTTGGAACACTCAGTTCTATTAGTGGCATGGTAAAAGGTATACACAGTCTTTTATGCACTTCACAGTAACAAATAGTACCCTTATGATTTCCCTCCCCAGAAAAGCACACTTCACAAGTAAAATGTGAAATTTAGTGATCCATTCCAAATGATGAGCTGCTAGTGGTAGTCAGGGTTGCTGTTTGAAACTATAAATTACCATGCATAGATGGTAGCTAGTAATTTTATTTATTTCTCCCTACAAAGCTTCCTGTTGTGTTTAAACCAATGTAATCCTCAGAAGCACACATGGGGTATAAAAGCTGCCTCACTGTAAAATTACAAGGCATGCACAGCCCTTAAGAGATGCAGGAAAACCAACTTTCTGCTTTTTCTACTTCAAGTATTAATTAAACTAAATAGATACCTAGATACGTATTTATTTTGGCTGTGAGAATGGCAATAGTCATCACTGGCTCCAGCAGTGTGATGTGAACAGTTCAAGAGAAAAAAAGAGAAAAGCTGCATCTTGCCATCCAACTAGAGGTGTACTAAAGGGATCCTGATATGTTCAGATGAAAGAAAACAGTTTTGCAGGCCCTTAGGAAATGCTCATTTGGGAGCAGAGGTACAGAAGCAAAAATTCATAGTTGGTGTGGACAGAAACTGGGCTGAGCCACCTGAAAAAGAGCAGCTCATAGGACTGGAGTGAGCAAAAACTAGGATATTTGCTGCTGTTCTCAGTTTGATTTGACACAAACTCTGCTTCACTGAAGGCTGAAAGTTTTAGGGTTTTTCAGTCATTTCTTTCTTCCAGGTCCTGCTCAGTGTGGGCCAGTTGCTGTTGTCTGCTCTGGAACTTTTAGTCTGCTTATCATGAGAATCAGATTAACCAGGGTTTATTTGTCATGCAGAGAGCAAGCAGAGGGCTGCATTTCATTTAATTAATTTCATTTAATTAAATAAGAGCACTCTTTAACAGCTATTATGTTAATCAGCATATTTTGCTGTGTGTGCATACCATCCTCCTGCTGAAAACCTGAGCTCTTTGCTCTAGTGGATATGAGATTCAGATCAAATAGAGACATCTGCAACAGCTTGGGGTTCAGCAGTTCTTACCTGGTTCAAGAGATACAATATGCAATAGATAAAATCCTTTTGACATGTTATTTCTGATTTTGGTATCTCCAGTAAAGTTCCTATACATTTTTGGACACTGCACTAAGAAAATAAGGCCTGGATTAAAGGTAATTTCATATAAACAAGAGTGTTAATCTGCAGGAGCTTCAGTAACAGAGATCAGAAAATTTCATGTGTTGATTTTGTCACTGCTACCTTTGCCAGTTGCATGATTTTCTCCTTCCAGCTGAACAGAGTGTAATCCTTTAGGTTGAATGGTCAGCAGAGACACAACTGATGCTCTGTTTCTCTACATTTACCAGCTTTCCTTCTCTTCCTTCTATTTTAATGGAGAAGAAACAGGCAATTTGAAAGGGAAAAGTGAGCAACTTTGCCAGAAATGTCCTCCTCCTGACTCAGTTGCTGAGTATTTCAGGTAGCAAACCCTTTAATTTTCCATGCACCTCTTCTGAATTAGTCTACACTGCAGAATTTATGGGAATAGTAACTAAAAAATAAATCAGATTGGCTTTATTTGCTCTTAAAGAGCAAGATTTTCCTCAACTAAACCATAGCATGGTCTTTTATTCCCACTGGAATTCTGCTTGAAAGTCTTGATGCATTGTTGGCCTTCCAGCTTAAATGCCTAATAATTGTTTTAATCCTACCTCTAGATATAATTACAGGGAAGTACTTTAAAAGCACCAAATGAAACAGTAAAAAGCACAAGAGAAGGAATTGTCACCCTGTCTGCCAATCTAATTTATTCAGTGCTGCTTCTTTTATTGTTCCAGGAAAAAAAAACTTGGTGTCTTCAGGAAGCAAACCCAAATATGAGGCTGCCTCAGCCTTGCATTCATCTGATCAGTGTTCAAGGAGTGGCTGGGGTTTTATCTGCCTGCCTTTGACAAGAAGTGGAGAGTACTTGCTCCTGTTGTCTGCTGGACGTGATCCAGCACTGTAAGCACCTGTGCATTCCAAACAATAACTGAAATGGGTGCTGCTGTTGTTTGAGTACTTTTCAGTTCTGGATCTCCCAATCCAAAGCTTAGAAGATGATGAAACACTCCTTCACTGAAGGAATCTATAGGCTTGAGAAAAGAGGCACATCAAGAATATGAAAGTGCCTCAGTTATAACTGATACAGGATCCAAATGGTATAGACAGTGCTGTTAGCTTCACATAGCCCATCTTTTCTTTACCATGGGATCATCATTTAACTGGCTGTACTGCATCAAGAAAGAGAATGAAGGCAGGTGATACCACAAACATTAGAGAAGGAAAGAAGGTTTAATGGAATGCTAAGATATATGCATTTATTGCTATTTTGCTCCAGCAGAGCCCAACTGGAATGACTCCCATCTCTACTGTTGGCTTGAAAGGATTTGAACTCCTGTTTTGCAAGAGAGCAGAGGAGCCAGCAGGGTAGAGTGTGTTCTGGGACAGCTTGGTCATTCCCTCACCTGCTAAGCAGTCCCTAAACACCCAGAGGCATCACGGTGGTGGAGGAGAATGGATATCCTGGGATCCTGCCCCTGCCTCCTCTGTCTTCTGTCTGTGGCTTCTCCACTTCACTTACACTGCTACCTGGGGATTGAACAGCCCTCCAGAATACTGAGATGTAGGGCTCTGTCTGGAGAACACAAAATGTGAGTTGATCCCTGGTGAGACCCCTGATATCACCTGGAATATTGCATCCAGTGCTGGGCCCCCAGCTCCAGAGGGACAAGGAGCTGCTGCAGAGAGTCCAGCAGAGGCTCCGAGGATGCTGGAGGGGCTGAGGAGAGGTTGAGAGCCCTGGGGCTCTTGAGGCTGGGGCAGAGCAGCCTGAGAGGGGCTGGAATCCATGGGGATCCAGAGCTGAGGGGGAGTGTCAGGACAAGGGGCAGCCTCTGCTCACTGTGCCCTGGGACAGGCCAAGGGCAATGGCTGGAAGCTGGAGCACAGGAGGTGCCAGCTCAGCATGGCAGAGCTGGCCCCTGGCTGTTCCTGTGCCCTGTGCTGGAGCAGATTCTATTCCATGGGCTGCTCTGGCAGGGGGTTGCACTCTGAGATCTCCAGGGTCCTTCCAACCCCTGACACCCTGGGATCCTGTGATTGAGGCTGCTGGATAAAAAAGATTTTTCCAGTTCTTCCAGTGCCCAAATTGTTTTCCAGATGGATGAAGTCTGTAAAGGTGATGCTGTCTGTCCAAGCAGATTCCAGAGAATTAGGAGGATGTCAGGAGAGGCTTGCAGCATAGAAAACAAAGTAAGAGATGGAGACATTAGTTGAAACTGAACACCAGTCTAGTGGCAGCTTAGATTAAATTCTAAAGCACTTGAGTGACAGAAGAAAGGAGGAAGGGTGATCTGCTTTCCAGAGTCCACAGGATAAATAATCCCACAGAACTGGTGAAGCTTTTGCTATGTTCCTTAGGGAGGATCTAGAAATGGGATTCATTCTAGTATAGTATTTCCTCATCAGATCTTCTAGATGGGACTGTTTGCCTTTCTGAATATTTTGAGTTAGTTTGTGCATGTGAGATACTATAAAAGGCTCTTGCCTGTTATAATCAGATTAATCATCAGGGTTCTGATAGTCTTTTCAAAAATGCTTCTGGTTTAATCAGAGCTAAGTAGCTTTGGAAAGCTTCAGAAAGAAGCTTTAGAGGAGAAAGATTCCAAGGTGGGGATATTTGCTTAAAAAATCCAAGCCCTTTAAACAGTGTTGAAGCCTTTAGCAGTTATTCCATCTAACTTCTGAAGGAGCAAGGGTTCTGATCACAGTGTCTTCTGAAGGCTTTATTATCATTCTGAACTAAACAAAACAGTAAGTGCTCTTAGGGAAATGGAAGGTAGAAATATTACATGGAGTGCACATCTCTTTAGCAATCCTTGTCTTTACCAGGTGCTACATGAGTTGAAAGAACCCAGAGTCTCCCTCCAGAATGACAATGATTCCTTTCCAGTCAGACTGCAAATCAATGTTGAGTGCTCACAATGAAAGTACAAAAAACTCTCTGAAACAAAACAGATGATAAGCTGGTCATTATGCAAAGTAAAGGGTGACAGCAATCTTAATGGTAATTCCATTTTTTAATTTCAAAACCTAAAAGTAATTGGACACATTGTGCCCTCATTTACAGATGTGCAAATCCTGTTATATAAAGCAAGGCTTGACAGAGGAGACAAAACTCATCCCTTGCAAATTAAGAAATGAATACATAATGAGAAAGCAATTGATTGCCTTCCATTTCCCAAGCTATTAACTTTTCACTGATGAAGATTTTCTGTAAAGTCTTCTACTTCATATCTATCCAGGATGAGATTCTCATCCACACGCTGTAGCTGCACTGTTGTGGCCAACAAAGTCCACTGGGTGATGTTTAGATGCTTGGCTTGGTCCTAGGTGCTCACTGCCCTGGAAATGTGTCAGTGTTCTTAAAGTGCCAGAGGTGTTCAATGGGTTATTTGGTTCCTATTCCATGCTGAGTATGTGTGGCCAGCAGCTGGAGAGAGGGGATTCTGCCCCTCACTCTGCTCTGGGCAGAGCTCCCCTGCAGCCCTGTGCCCAGCTCTGGAGCCCTCAGCACAGCAGGGCCATGGAGCTGCTGGAGCAGGGCCAGAGGAGGCCACGGAGATGCTCAGGGGCTGGAACAGATCTGCTCCCAGCACAGGCTGAGGGAGCTGGGGTTGTTCAGCTGGAGAAGAGAAGGCTCCAGGGAGACCTTAGAGCACCTGCCAGTGCCTGAAGGGAGCTGCTCCAAAGCCTGCAGAGGGGCTGTTTGCAAAGGCCTGGAGTGAAAGGATGAGGGGCAATGGGTTTAAATTAGAGAAGAGTAGATTTAGACTGGATGTCAGGAAGAAGTTCTTTCCCTTGAGGGTTGTGGGTCAGTGGCACAGGCTCCCCAGGGAGGTGGTTGAGGCCCCATCCCTGGAGCTATTCCAGGGGAGGTTGGCCAAGGCTCTGAGCAGCCTGGGCTAGTTGAGGGTGTCCCTGCTCCCTGCAGGGGGCTGCACTAGATGCCCTTTGGAGGTCCCTTTTGGCCCTAACCATTCTATGATGCTATGATTCTATAAGAAGATATCTGGGTGCAGGTGTACTGTTCCTGGGAGATTTTGGGTGAGTATTTGAGACTGGGATTGTGAAAACTGAGTTTCAGGAAGATGCTGTGAGACTCCTGCTGTTTCAGTGGAGAGCCAGCAGTTACCAGTGAAAAATTAAGTGGCACATTAAGCACATTGAAGCTTTGAGGGAACTAGTGAGCACCTCCCCAGCTCCCATGGGGTGAACAGAAATGACAGGTGCATGGCACCTATGGATAAGGCCCTGCTGGGAAATTTCCACTGTCACTTATTCCATTGCAGAATCCCTAACAGAAATTGGGATGCTCTGAATTCAGTTTATATTCACAGAAAGGGCTGAGCACAGGGGGACAATCCCCTCCCTGCTCCTGCTGCTCACAGTTTCTAATCCAAACCAGGATGCTCTTGGCTTTCTTGGCCCCCTGGGCCCTGCTGCCTCTTGTCAACTAAACCCCCAGGTCCTTTTCCAGCAGCAGCTTCCCAGCCCCACTCCCCAATACGAGCACTGCTTTGCAATATTGTTGTGGTTTTAAAAACTCTTCTTTTCCCTGGAGATTTCCATGGCTGACAAGGAATCACAGCATGTCAGGGATCTAGAAGATCATCTAGTCCAACCCCCCTGCCAGAGCAGGGGCACCTAGACCAAGTCACCCAGAATGTGAGCACACTGCTTTCAACCTCTGAGAGCCTTGAATGTATTCACTCATAAAGACAGGGGGAAAACCTAGGACAAGTGTATAGGCCAAAATACTTGTTCCTAAAATGGGATTTAAAAGTTCTGTGAAACGACAGAAAAATTCACTTTATATCTTTGATATGAAACAACCTAGCCTGTTATTTTAATACTTATTATAGGAAGAGAGTTTTGTGTCTAACCTAGGCATTATCTAACCCGATTCTTCTGTTTCTCTTAGAGTTCTCATTATGATTATTAGTGCCCATTTTTAGTGTTATTACTTTTTTTCTGTAGTTCCTAGATTGTACCTGGTTTGTTTTTTTTCCGTGGGAGGATTCTACTTCACTTGCACAAGATTTAGAATTCAAAGCCATTCAACAATCCATTTACAAAACACTGCGTGGGAGCTACAGAGAAACAATTCTTATTAATTTTGAAACTTCACAGGGCTATTATGTGCTGATAAATTCTTCAGCTATTCTCTGAAATTATATTTTCATGCAGCTGATGCACCAAAGTTGTGCCTTAGAAGGATCCCTTCTTATTACACTGATTTTGCAAGCAACTCTTTGGGGAGTTGAGAACTCCTTTGGTGGTCGTGTGAAGTCACAAGTTCACAGCAGAGAGAAGTTTCCATTGCTCCAAGGATCCAGGCAGGTTTACTCTGTGGTAAGGGCTCTACTGTGAGTAGAGTTGATGGGTAGGGGGTGGGATCCATATCCAACAGCAGAATGGAAGGAGAGTTGCAGTTACCCATGAAAAAGGCTCCAGAAATTAGACATGACAATAGTAATTCCAGCTGGCATCTGATGAGCATTTTTTCAGATGATTTTAACCTCCTTCAATCTATGTAGATGACCCATGACTCTATTTTTACTGTGGAAAATGAGTCCCATACCTTTTCTTTTTACCTCTAAGTATGAAGACTGGAATTCTAAGGAGATTTATTTTAATTTAATTATCTGTATTTTTCTGACTATAGGAAAGAGTTTGTATTATTGTTTCAGGGTGGGGGAGAGGGAGGGTAGAGAAATGACAGAAAGAGAAAAATGTAATTNTTATTCAACTTTGAGACTACTATACTATTATTTTGGCCAACAAGGGAGGAGAGCTGCCCTTTCTTCTAACTTGCTTGGTTGGTTTATACATATATATTTATGTATATTTATACATATATATTTATTATTTACTAACTAGTAAATTGCTTTCATCCAAAAGTAAATGCAAAGTAATTCTGTGTCCTCAGTGGTGGTACTGGAATGAATTGTGATCATGGAGGAATGAAAGCCAGTCAGTGCTCAAACGTAGTGCTGAAAAGCACATGGACTGTGAGAGGCTGTTAGTAAAGGAGCAGTGAGCAGAACTGGATGTGGTTTACTAATGTATAAATAATTATTTTTCTCATATCTTGAACATAATCTGGCTTTCTTTTTCTCCCACCTTGGAAAGGCATAGATAAGAACAACAGAGATGATCAGGAGTGTGAGATTAATTGAACTGTTTTTTAATTGAACTATTAATGATGGGGAAGAGGGGCATGGCTCAGGGGGTGTATGGTGAGATGTATTTTGAAGGCTGATACAAGGATACATCAGGAATTCACTGACTGTCATCATCCAAGGGGGTGGAGGCAACAAGTGAAGCTATCAGGCTTGAAAATATTACTCTAAAATCCTCAAAAAACCCAGAGCTCAATGTGTAGAGAAAATTGAAAAGTAAGAACAACATGAAAATAAAATGGATAATGAAGGATGAAAAGAATCATTGGCTGGCATCAAACTGGGTGTCTAGACACACAACTAGCTCCTCAGATGCTGTAGATTTGCCAACACAAAGGTAGGTTGTGCCAGCTCTGCCACACATCAGTGACCATTCTGGGGCAGGAGTTAATGGAGCTTTGTCCTACCTGTGAGGAAGAAATCTCTTCTGTCCCATAGCTCTTGAACATCTTCCCTTTAGGAACTGCCATCCTGTGCCCTGTAGTAAGAGATGAAATGAGAAGTTATTGCCACCTGCTATGGGTGGTGCTTGGTGTGCACATGGCTCCTTTCCTCAGACTGACTTGTGTTTCCTTCAGTTTTGGACTCTGCTCAGCTCTCAGTTTTGCTGGAATGCTCCAGAGGGTGAAGCTCCAGCCACAAATCTTCCCAGGTTTGTGCTCAATTTGCAAATCCTCTAGCTGGAGCAGAAAAAAGCTCTCTCTGGGCTCAGTGGGAGTGTTTGTCAGGGCTTCTCTGGCAACAGCAATAAGTAGTTTATGGTCAATTTCATCTAACACTGGCCTCCCATAAATAAAGATGTGAAACCTTGTAGGCTGAGGCCAAAGAGGCTTTTTTTTTTTTGCACACATCAGCTCATGTATTTCAGACATGAAAAAAGAAGATACTGGTCTCCAGTTCTGGTTCTGCTGCTAAAAGCCTATACTTTGACACTAGCTTCTTCAGTGGATGTGTCCACAGGCAGAGCACCTCTCTTTGGTGTCCTTTGGGCTGTATTTATAGAGATTAATTTAATATTAATTTAGAATTTCTTAAAGGCTTCACAAGTTCTGATAAACTGAATTTCTGTTGCTGTGCTGTTTCTAACTCACCTGGCAGAACCACCTGATTGTGATGTTACCCAGTGATGTGGGAAGAGTGGACCAGAAAAATACCTTCCTCCCATGATCATCCCATACTGGTACTGCTGAATATAACCCTGGTAAAGCATTCAAGACCATGAAGTGCTTAAAGTTATGTAATTTTTGAGTCATTACAAAGGCCAAGTTCTCCTTTTCCAAGGGCCAGCTTCCAAGGAAGACCCTGTTCTGTGTTTGATGCTTCAGGGGTGCTCCTGAATCCAGCTCCAGAACCCAGATCCTAAACCCAGTTCCCCTCTGCAGCTGAGTCCAGGCTGGGACACCCCCAGTGCCACCTCCACAGCACTGGTGGTGATGGTGTAGTTGCCATCAGGGGGGTTTGGTTGATACTGGGTTTGTATTAATTTGGAGATATATCCATTAATTATGATTAATTTCATTAAAGCTGTTCTAGTTCTCTAACAGGTTTTTGTCTTTTCTCTTTTGAGGAGGGAAGGGGGTTCAGCAGTGAGCATCTGGTATAGGTCCAGCAGGCTAAACCCTGACATCAGTGCAAGAGACATCAGTGCTTAGCCTCATTCCATCTTCCCACATTTTTTTTCAGTGGAAAGCAAATAGAAAATTCTATAATAGCTCTGAATTTTTCAGAAGTGCAATGTTTAGTTAAAAAAATATACTATTTTTTTTTCTTTTTTTTTTTTTAAACCTGAGATGCTGAAACTGGCCTGGTTTGGAATTAAAGGAAATATTTTTCACAGCTCCATTTATTACATTATGAGCAAGTCTTATTTCATGCAACAGTAACTTAGAAATGCTTCCTGAATGAGAACTGATTACAGTATTTGTTTTCCTTCAGTCAGTGTCATTGGCAAGTCATGCATAAACTTTATTGACCTGTTAATTTTCTGTTAAGAGCCATGGGTGGGCATAGTACTGGAGATGATTTGTCAAATTCCATGCTGAAAAAATTAAAATGTGATCTGAAAAAATCCCTAGGGCACCTCAGAAGTGCTTTGAGTCCCATGAACTGACTGCACAGATAAATCACAAATAATGATTATAGAGACTGAGCCATTTGTGCCTTATTTCTAGGATCTCTGAGCATTCATGACACAAGATTCACACTTAAATAGGTTTGTGTGCAGAAAGGTGATGCAACAAGTGTAGAGAAACCTCTGGCTCAAACAAGATGGTATTTAAGAAGATGGTATATAAGAAATATACCATAAGATGGTATGTTAGAAATGGGATTTTAAGGGCATGGTATCAAGTTTAAAGATGGGGCAAATTCGGGTGATTTTGTTTCACAGAATCATGGAATGGTCAGGGTTGGGAGGGACCTTCAAGCTGCTCCAGTTCCACCCCCTGCCAGGGCAGGGACACCTCCCACTAGAGCAGGTTGCTCAGAGCCCCAGCCAGCCTGGCCTGAGAAACTGCCAAGGATGGGGCTGCCCCCACCTCTCTGGGCACCCTGGGCCAGGCTCTCACCCCCTCCTGGGGAAGAAGAAATTCTTCCTCAGGGCTGAGCTGAATCCACCCAGCTCTAGTTTGGATCCATCCCCTCCAGTCCTGGCACTGCCCCACAGCCTCCAAAGTCCCTCCCCAGCTTTCCTGGAGCCCCTGCAGATCCTGGGAGCCACCAGAAGGTCTCCCTGGAGCCTTCTCTTCTCCAGCCTGAACAACCCCAACTCTCTCAGCCTGTTCTCACAGGAGCTGCTCCAGCCTCTGAGCATCCTCGTGGCCCTGCTCTGGACACCTTCCAGCCCCTCCAGATCTCTCCTGTGCTGGGGGCTCCAGCTCTGGAGGCAGCTCCAGGGGGGTGTCCCCAGAGTGGAGCAGAGGGGGAGAATCCCCTCCCTCCCCTGCTGCCCACACTGCTCTGGCTGCAGCCCAGGGCACCACTGGCTCTCTGGGTGCCAGAGCTCCCTGAGGGCTCCTGTTGAGCTGCTCCCCCCCAGCACACCCAAGTCCTTCTCTCCAGGGCTGCTCTCAACCAGTGCTGGGATGGGGACCTTTCCTTGGCCTTGCTGAGCTCCATGAGGTGCTGGGCCCAGCTCTGCAGGCTGTGGATCCCCTCTGGCTGGATCCCTTCCCCCCAGCCTGGCACCCCACAAAGCTCAGGTCGTGGGTCACTCCCTGAGGTGCCTCCATCCCACTGTCCATGGCCTGACCGAGCTGTTGAAAAGACTGGGCCCAGTGCTGAACCTTGAGGCTGAAAATGCACTTTTTTATTGCCGTAGGGGTGATTATGGACAGCAGTTTGTATCCACACACTGCACCAGGAGCACAGCTTCCTTCTGGGTTCCCTTTCATTTCCTGGTGTCCATGAGCTGCAACTGCCAAAGCAGAGATAGCTCTGCAGAAGCTGGACCTAACTCAAAACATCTCCAAAATCCCTCTCTCAGTAACACTGCCCAGAAAGGACTTTGTCACCTCTTGGGGAAATCAAAATGAAAATTAGTTTACCTAAGACCTGTGGGAAAAAACAATAAAATGAGCTTATTGAAATCCAGCTCTTCTAAAGTGGAAAACAAAGCTTTCTCTTCTGCCTGCAAAAGGAAAAGTCGCTGTTTTGCATTTAAATTTGCATTTAAAAACCAACAGTAAAAAGTAACAGGGTTTGTATATATCCCCTGGTGAGAAATTAAAACATGGGTACAAATCCTGGGGCTTCCATGTGAAAATACACTGTGTTTTGAGAAATGAAAACACAGCATTTCCTTTGCTGCTCCTCTGTTGCCAGCCTCTGAAGGCACTTTGCTATTCCTGTTTCAGTGGGAACAGGGGTTCTAACAGGTCTTCAGCAGACGTGAGGCTTCTGTCAAGGACCAAGTGGGAGGAAGGGAAGAAGGGCTAGATCTGATCTGCCTAAAAAAATCTAATGTCTTTTAGATTCTTGGTGTCTCTGGTCGATGTTTGGCAAAGGAACACTTGCTAAACAATCAAAGCCAATGGCATCCTGGGGGCATTAGGAGAAGTGTGGCCAGCAGGGCAAGGGAGGTTCTCCTCCCCCTCTACTCTGCACTGCTGAGACCCCACCTCGAGTACTGTGTCCAGTGCTGGGCACCCTAGTTCAGAAAAGACAGAGATTTACTGGAGAGAGCCCAGTGCAGGGCACCAAGATGATTAGGGAGCATCTCCCTGCTGAGGAGAGGCTGAGAGCTGGGGCTCTTTAGCCTGGAGAAGAGGAGACTGAGGGGAGAGCTCAGCAGTGTCTGTCAATATGTTCAGGGCAGTGTAGGGAGGATGCAGCCAGACTCTGCTCAGGGCCATCCAGTGACAGGACAAGAGGCAATGGGAGTCAGTTGGAGCACAAGAGGTTGAGGGGAAACACAAGGAAAGACTTTTTCCAGACCTTTAATCTTGGAGTAAGCTGCAGCCCAAACATTGTGAGCCCTTTGCTGTCCCCATCCCTGTCACTGCCACACAGGGGCCAGGCTGATGCTCTCTGCAGGCTCCTCAGGCTACTTTTGTTTTCTGCTCTATTAGGAAGACTTCATTAGTCGAGAAATTTCTGTGTTTGATTTTTTGAATACTGATGGTCTTTAGCTTCAATCAGTTACCCCAATATAGATCCTAACAGCTTAGAAATCCCAGAACCCCAGCAGTGTCTGGGCTCAGGGAGCTGCAGAGTCCCCCAGCCCAACCCCTGCTGAGAGCAGGGCCATCTCAGCTAGAGCAGGGTGCTCAGAGCCTCCTCAAGCCCACCTGGGATGGCTCCAGGGATGGGGCCTCCACCACCTCCCTGGGCACCCTGGGCCAGTGCCCACCCCTCTGCTGGGAAACAACTTCTGCCTCACTTCTCATCTCCAGCCACTCCTTGCTCATTGGTAAACTGAGCAGGCTGAGATATTCATGTTTCTCAGTGTAAGGCACTTTCTGCAACCCTAAACTAATTTGTCTGGCTTCTTTTTACAAGTTCTTTAATTTATCACCCATTTTTAGGAACTGAAAATGCTGGAGCCATTAGTATCATTCTTGTACTGGTTTCACAAATGTAATTTACAAAGGTAAAATGATTTTCTGGGTCCTGCTCACTGCATCTTTCTTTTCTAAAAGACCAGCAGCCTGGAACTAATTTCTACATTTTTTTATATAATTAGAATAATAGATTTTTATTTATGTAAAATGCTGTTTCAAGATTGTAAAAACTACCCGAGCTCGCATTACATTCACCATATCCATGATGTCAGAAGAGTAAAACATTTAGTGCTACATATTTTTTTAACAACAACAACAAAAAAGATTTCTTATTGGAAAACTGGCCTTCGTTTAAAAATATGGAAAGATTTTTGAATTTTCTTCCATTGATATTTTTATTTTTAATAACACATTTTTTGTCCAACACCAGCACAAGCCCAAAATAATTTGCAGCTCTTCCAGCCTAAATTAATCAGGTGAAATATGGATAAAGGCTGGAACTTATCTGCACACAGAGACCTGCAGTACTGGAGCAGATTGGAGTAAAGTAATGTAGTTTATTAGAACATTTATCAATCTGAATTTTTGATAAAAAGGACTAAATAGAGAAATAGCACCAAATTCTTGTTGGGGCCATGGTAAGAGAATGGCTGCAGTATAATGATCAGGCAAATAGTCCAACTTGTTGCAATAATTAGACAAAAACACTCAAAACTTTTCTAAATAAAGCATATCAATCCAACCTTCAGTTTTGTGGTTATCTCTTCTTCTCTTTTATGGTGATAAGAAGCTAAAACATTCCCTTCTGTCATTGACTTTAGCAGGAGGGGTTTAGACTTTAACTAACACTCCTGGGTACTGCAGGAGAGACTTGCCCTTGCAGGCAGTGGAGGAATTAACTTGAATAATGGAGGCTGAATGTCTTTGCTTTGACAAAGTAGGTACAAGCATTAAACGTGTGATTAGCAGAGCAAATAAAGACTTGGAATTTGATTACAAATCTTTATCTGGCATTCTCGTGATACTAGCAGCAGAAAATTGTAGGCAAGATGGAGAGAGGAAAAGACACCTTCAAATCTTGACTCCCCCTCCTCCCCTCCTCTTTTCTGGAGGGAGATTTTCATTTCCACATGTGTCCCATTGGAGGATGGTTTGGTTTGGGGATTGGTAGAGGTTTGCAGAGAGGGTAAAATGATTTTTGGGTTAAAAATATCTCCTTATTTCAAAAATATTTACTTCCATATGTCTTTTTCCCTGCTGCAAATCCTTACACAAGTAGACAGGTTGATTTCTTTATGAATGGCTTCCAAAATGAACCCGTCCTTTGAAAGGAGTTTTGGCTGCACTGAACACCATGGTCCTCTCTACCAATACACAGCAAGTGAGGAACAGCCACTGATTGTCAATGAACTGAGATTAACCTTTTTAATGAAGCTTTTAGGGGCCAGTTACACACTGTGATGTGTGACAGCCTGAAACAGAACAGCCTGGGTACAGGTGATGCTCTGGACTCAGCAGAGTTGAGGATCCATGTGGTTCTCCTCACAGATAAGGAGAAACAGCCAACAGACATGCACTGATCAAGATTTTCTTGAGTTTCAATCCCTCTGCTCTTGGGTGTAATGTCATTTTAATTTGCTTGACTGTGCCTTTGAACCCAGTGGTAAAATGTAAGCTCAAAATCTACAGCTTTCCACTACTTCATTAATGGACATCCAGATGATTAGGCCTAAAATCCCTGGGAAATTCTGTCTGTCCTCTCTATATCGATGTAACTCAGAGTATAGGTTGTAATTTGCTGCAGAAACACAGCCACTGACGTGGTAATTAAAACACTCTAGGAATAATTCCCATCCTAGGAACACCCCAAATGGTGGGAGAAACACAAGTCAGAGAACATCACAAGAGAAGGTCGACAGAACACACAAAGGTTATTTCAGCTTAACAGGCAAATTCAACTCTATGTTAACCAATTAACAGTATTATAATGATGAAGTCAGTAAGAGGTGTTGTAATATGCTATTTAATTTGAAAATGGTCTATTGTCTAATTTATTATATTCATAGGGAAACTGCTGTAAGATTAATGTTTTGTCGTGCTTTAATATTATCATTAAGTAATAATGGTTTTAATGAATAAAAATAACGAAAGGAGGAAAAGCAGGAGAAGAAAAAAAAAATTAAGCCTCTGAGGTTTGAAATTCATAACTTTTTAGTGTTCTGTGAATGAATAAATCTGTGGTAGAGCTGATTAGTGAACTGCTGTATGAGTTAAAGTCACAACAGCCACTAAGGAAGCTTCACATAACAAAACCAGCAGCTTAGGAAAGATGGCCAAATCATCCAGAACCACTCAGGTGAACAACTGCTGAAACAAAACAACTACAAAAAAAGCCCAAGGTTATTGCCTGTGAGAGGAGTTGTCAGGGGCAGGGCAGCCCCCAGACCAAGAACAGCTGCTCTCTGATGACTCCAGTGGGAAAGAGAAGGAATAAGGGAGACTCAGCCATTAGAAAAGGAACCTAGAGCAGCTTGAATGGAAATGAAAAAAACAATCATGGAATCTATAGAAATATGTACAAAGCCAGTGTGGAACCCAACCCCTGCTGGTCATTCCATCACCATCACTGGTGCTGTGGAGCAGCACTGGGAGAGTCTCAGACTGGGCCCAGCAGCAGCTGGGAGCTGTGCTCAGGAGCTGGGTTCTGGTGCTGGATCCAGGACACACAGATTGGGATGGAAGGCAGAATGGGCAGAGTCCTGCTGGGTGCTCTGAGGGGGAGAGACCCCCAAGAGAAGAATCCCAACTACAAACACACACCAACAATGCCCTGAGCCTAGAGACCCTCTGGATCCCAGAGCTTTGTACACTGAATGTGCCATGTCTGGGCTGGGATCCCTGGCTGGTCAGTCTGGGGTCCCTTGTCCTGTCCCCTCCTCCCTGCAGCTTTGGCCTTTCCCTTTCTGCATCCCCAGTTTGGCACAGGCCCCAGCAGTGGCCTTGGGCTGCACCCCAACCGTTGGCACTGACTCTACCCATGGGGTGTTGGCACTGCCAGCAGCAGCCCCTGCCTGTGAGAACAGGCTGCTGACTGCAGACAGGGCAGGGGGAGAAGAGCTGAGCTGACTGCAGACAGGGCAGGGGGAGAAGAGCTGAGCTGGGAACTCGCAGCACTGAGCAGAATGAGAGCTGCTCTCACTCCCACCAATCAGCTGTACAGTAAGTGCTGCCTCTCTGCTCTACAGGCCCCAGTTCCAATACACAGGCTGTTACCCAGCATGACTTGCAGACAGACAGACAACTTTAGAGGTAGAAGGACACATCACAGGGTTTGTCCCTTTGAATTCTGGAGGTATCTTTGCATATTCTGGGCCTGAGTGATGTTCAGTATCAGACAGAAAATCTAGCTGGCCAGGTAGGCTCCAAAGATAACTAGGTTTCTTTTTTTCTTTTTCTTTTTTTCTTTTTCTTTCTTTTCCTTTTGTTTTTTCTTTTCCTTTCTTTTCACTTTTCTCTTTTTTTCTCTTTCCCTTCCTTCCTTCCTTCCTTCCTTCCTTCCTTCCTTCCTTCCTTCCTCCCTCCCCAAGGAGTTTGTTCTTCTAGAGCTCAAGTACAAGTGAAAGATGAACTGGAGAAGAACATCCAGAAATGGAGTGTTTGAAAAGAATATTTATCATAATCTGGTTTTATAATTTGGTCTGTGATACCAATCACCACACAACTGAAAAAAAGCAAAAGGCCTCTCTCAAGGAAATCTTTGTTTTTTCATTTGTAACATTATCTTTGCCTGATCAAATGTGTCTTCAGTCCCTCTGTGAAAAGAAGTTGTGCACTTTGAAACTCACTTCTTAATGCAAATCAACTTGTGTTTTTTCAGCTTCATAATCTTTTCCATGGCAACAGCCTATCAGGATGTCACAGATAGAAAATGATGACTTTGGATGAGTAATAAGCAGCAGGGGCAAATGAGTCCTCCAGGAAGCAGAGAGAGAGAGAAAAAAAATCCTCTTTAGATTAGATCTAACAAAAAGAGCTAAAATCACCAAGCATGTAATTTAAACCTGGTGATGATATTTGCAGAGTTTATTTGGTCTTAACTCTCTTTAAGAGCATTTTGTGCATGGTGCAGCACAACTTGCTGGTCTACTGGGTCCCCACAGCACAGCAGCTGACAAAGTCCTGAGACTGGTCCCAAAAGAAGATGAAATTTGGTCAATGTGTTATAAAAGAAAGAAATCAATGAAAGGAAAGAGAATCAGAGAATCCTAGAACCCCAGCAGTGTCTGGGCTCAGGGAGCTGCAGAGTCCCCCAGCCCAACCCCTGCTGAGAGCAGGGCCATCTCAGCTAGAGCAGGGTGCTCAGAGCCTCCTCAAGCCCACCTGGGATGGCTCCAGGGATGGGGCCTCCACCACCTCCCTGGGCACCCTGGGCCAGTGCCCACCCCTCTGCTGGGAAACTTCTGCCTCGCTTCTCATCTCCAGCCACTCCTTGCTCATTCCAAACCATTGCCCCTTGGCCTTTCCCTGCAGGCCTTTGCCAACAGCCCCTCTGCAGGCTCTGGAGCAGCTCCCTTCAGACACTGGCAGGTGCTCTAAGGTCTCCGTGGAGCCTTCTCTTCTCCTGCTGAACCATCCCAGCTCCCTCAGCCTGTGCTGGGAGCAGATCTCTTCCAGCCCCTGAGCATCTCTGTGGCCTCCTCTGGCCCTGCTCCAGCAGCTCCATGGCCCTGCTGTGCTGAGGGCTCCAGAGCTGGGCACAGGGCTGCAGGGGAGCTCTGCCCAGAGCAGAGCAGAGCAGCAGGATCCCCTCTCTCCAGCTCTGCCCACACTGCTCCTGCTGCAGCCCAAGCTGGATTGGCTGCTGGGCTCCATTTAAAAAACCCACATTTTTAATGGGGGAATTAGGTGTTTAGTGTCTGTGCACCACACTAAAGCTTTTTACTTGGTAGCTCCTACAAACAACAAGCTTTTGTCTCTCCTGTCAGACCTCTCTGTCACCTCCAGAGGCCACGTACCAGCAGAACTGAGAGCAGCACGACTCAAGGATATTTCTTCCTGCAGGGATTTTTTGTCTCTGGGAGAATTTGCAAGTGACTTAGAGATTTGTTTTGCTTCCAGTTAGGGCTTGTGGATTTTAAAGACTTAATAAAGAAATATTGGGAGGTAGAGTCTTCAGCCTGAGGCAATGAGTTAAGGTTTGTGATTATGCTGGGCTCCTTCAGCCAGGGGCACTTCAGTGATTTTAAAATGAGTACATTGCCACTGTTAGAATCTCAGTGTTCATTTGCCTTTGGAATGAGCAGTGTACTCCCAGAGACAAAACCAGAGACGGGGAGATGGTTTCCTTTGGGAGCAGTGCCTGGAAAGTGCCCAGCAGCAAAGGCCCTGGGGGTGCTGGTGCCACCTGGCTGGGCATGAGCCAGGGGGTGCCCAGGGGGACAAGAAGCCCCCAGGAGCCTGGGCTGGCTCAGCAGCAGCGTGGGCAGCAGGAGCAGGGCAGGGCCCTTGTGCTGGGGCCTGGGGAGGCCTCATCTCAGGGCTGGGCTCAGCTCTGGGCCCCTCAGGCCAGGACAGAGCCTGAGGGGCTGCAATGTGTCCAGAGGAGCTGCCAAGAGAACAAGGGGTGTGAGGAGAGGCTGAGGGAGCTGGGCATGGGCAGTGTGGAGCAGAGGAGGCTGAGGGGGGAGCTCATTGCCCTCTCCAGCCTCTGACAGAGTTTTGCTGTTGGAGGTGTGTTTGCAGTCTGTGATCTAGGAGCTCCTTTACAACCAGGATTATACAGAGATTCTGTCTGTGTGTGTTTAGCAGGATCCATGCTGGTTTTAGGTCTTCAAAGACCTTTGCATACTGGACTATGCAATTAGTCACAGCAGCCCATTAAGAGCCAACAAGAAAGCATGCAGCTTCGAAAGGAATCTGGGAAACTGGAGAACTTAAATTCGCCTTCCTTCCCTTCTTAGACTCCCTGATAGTTTCTCCCTGGCAAGGAGCAACCTGTGAGTTGATCTAAGCAGCTAAGGAGATGATCTAGCTCAATGAAACTTCATGTAGGTAACACATGAGTGGACCATTATAATGGAAAAAGCATTTTTTTTTTTTCCTCTTTATTTTTTTTTCTCCCCCCTCAGAACTTTCCCTGTTGCCTTTACAACCCTGTATGAGCCTCAGGAAGAGCTGAAGCCTGTTCTTTTCTCTGGCAGCCAAAAGCAGCCATGGTGCTGACAGTCCCAGTCAGTGTCCCTTTGCCCCCAGGAATCATTATTATCTCTCTTGGGCAGCAGTTATGTGTTTATGCACGCAGTGGTCTAGAGTGTGTTAATTAACATATCATTTAATAGCCTTATTCCTTTGATAGCAGCAAATGGAGCAGGGCCACAGGTGCCCAGGGGTTGGTATGGGAGGAGGGGAAGAAATCCTGTCATTAAACATCAGTATGCTGTGGGTGTTGCTTGGCAGAGGGTAGAGTGTGTGTGCCTTTCCAAGCAGAAATCCAGCTTGACTTCACTCTGGCATCTCTGCTGGAGGAAGCATTCCATGCTGGACTGCCTGCTGTTCTGACATGCTTCATGCTGTTCACATTTTTTATGACAGTTTAACCTTATGGAGGTTGGGAGAGAGACATTATCCATTTATAAGCTGCTGGTTTCAGCAGAGTCAGTGGAATATGGTGATCCAGGATGGAAAAACTCCTGCACTTAGGAGTGGTATCTTAGGAGAGAGAGGTGTTTAGTTGTCAGTGTGCTGTAAAAACAATATGCAGTGTGGTTTTGGCATAATGGCATTGAATAAAGCAGGCTTCAGTAGAAAGCATACAAAATCAGACATGGCTGTCTGCATTCCTGGATGAGTATTGGAAAAATCGGTAAATTCAAAAATAATAATCTTTCCCTGGCTTGCATATGCACTTACACTGCACTAAAACACTCCCTAGGGTTTTTTTTAAATCAGTCCAGAAGTGGACCAGATCCAGAGTGTTTCTAGATAAGAAGAATATTTGATAAGCTCTTGAAAAGATGCAGCAACTTTCACATTTCACTAGTTTGTACCTAGCAAGATGAATCATACACCTATGCTATCAACATTGTTAATATGCAGTGTTTTCTTCTTTGTTTATAAAAAAAAAATAAATTATTTGAAGGCAGGTAAACAAATTGCTCCTTTTATTTTACTTCTTTTTCTATTATTATTTTTTTTTAGAACTAATTTATTGTTCCTGTTGCCAACCACTGGGAAACTTTAAATACATGTTCAGTGAAGATTTGACAATTTAAGGACACCCAGAAGTACAAATAATGATGCTGTTAATACAGCTATCTGTTTTAAAGAAGCTGCATACTTCAATTGTTTTTAAGTTCTACACTGTATAAAGTTCTGTTGAAGGCAGAGCAACTGTTGGAATGAATAAATTTACTTTAAATAACCCTCAGTAAATGCTAATGAAAACAGTGAAACTTGAAATGAGGTTGGCCTGGGCAAGAGTTAATGCACAGAACTGTATTTTGGGATAAATCTTGTTTAAAGAATGCATGGTTTGATTCCTTCCTATTTATTCTGATACTCAAACCAAGTGAAACTCTGGGGAATTATTAGAGAGCCAAATTAAAAAAACAGATGGACTGAGACTTACGTGCGTAAGGAGATCTTTTCTAAAAGCCTCCTGACAATTTCTGATACTTCAAGTTATTCTATTTCATTTCAAATGAAGATCTCCTTTTCTGCAGAGCTGTCAATCTCAGCAAGCCCATAAGAAGATGATTTAAAACATCATGAAATGTATTTTTTCCACTTGTCTTTTTTGAAGTACCTTGACAATCAGCTTAGAAAGTAGGTAGGGAAATGCATTCCATTTTTTAAGGGATGCAAAACACGAGCATTCATATCTTTCAAACCACAATGCTTACACAGAAACCATTTCTTTGCAGTCAAGTACGTTGACATGGTCTTTGAAGACAAAATATCACATTTGCCAATAGTCTGACTACTCTTGGAACTAGAAAAAAAGTTTACTTTGGAGAGTGGGTGTTACTCGAGAGGATCAAACCTGCAGGGCTGTAACCCAAACAGCTGGGGTGCTATAGGGTTTGCACCCTGACTGCAATGGTAAAAAGCAGTGAAATAATTTGTGCATTGCAGGGAAACAGAACTGCTACTGCTCTGCCCTTTGTCATTTGGCCTCCTGCCACTTGTTTTCAGTTGTTGTTATTAATCATGAGAGCAGAAGAAAGAGGGAAATAAAATCTTCACCAGCTTCTCCTCAGTAACGTGACTTAAAGGTATGTACATGAAAGTTTTGAAGAGACCTGTTCATATAGCACACAGTTTGGGAGAAATAGGTGAATTAAAAACACAAGTGCCACAGAGGAACTGTCCATGCAAGGGAGCTGCTCCAAAGCCTGGAGAGGGGCTGTTTGCAAAGGCCTGCAGGGAAAGGCCAAGGGGCAATGGTTTGCAATGAGCAAGGAGTGGCTGGAGATGAGAAGTGAGGCAGAAGTTGTTTCCCAGCAGAGGGGTGGGCACTGGCCCAGGGTGCCCAGGGAGGTGGTGGAGGCCCCATCTCTGGAGCCATCCCAGGTGGGCTTGAGGAGGCTCTGAGCACCCTGCTCTAGCTGAGATG
>VYZU01043413.1:89027-106852 GCA_013401355.1 Ceyx cyanopectus
AACCTCTTGTGCTCCAACTGACTCCCATTGCCTCTTGTCCTGGCACTGGATGACCCTGAGCAGAGTCTGGCTCCATCCTCCCTACACTGCCCTGAACACCCTGACAGACACTGCTGAGCTCCCCCCTCAGCCTCCTCTTCTCCAGGCTAAAGAGCCCCAGCTCTCTCAGCCTCTCCTCAGCAGGGAGATCTCCACTCCCTTCAGCATCTTGCTGCCCTGCACTGGACTCTCTCCAGTAAATCTCTGTCTTTTCTGAACTGGGGTGCCCAGCACTGGACACAGATATCAGGTGAATCTATTTGGCAACCTCAGTGATGGGCACCATATGAGGATTCAGATGGATGAGCAGCACTGACAAATGCTGGGCAAGGGGCAAAGGGCAGGTGAAAGCGGGCACAGAGCTTCCCTGTGAACCAGCTGGGTGGAACACAGAGTCCCTGTCTGTGCCAAATGTCCCTCTGCTACCAAGGCTGTGCCACAGCTGGCCCAAAGCTGAGCTGCACTGCACTGCCATGCACCATCAGGTGCCTTCAGACTCCTGGCACTTCTGCCCACTGATTAATACTCATTCTGCACACAGAGCCCTTGAGAGAGGGTTGGACTTCACCCAGACTACACCCATGTCCTCAGGGAGGCCTGGAATTTATGCAAGGATCAGTATATATCTATGAGGAAATCAATATTTGGATATATACAAGGATCAAGATATGTGTGTTCATGAGGAAATCCAGCAGCTGGGACAAAGTGGCTTTCCTGGCTTCCCTTCCATCTGGGACTGGAAGTTCCCAGCTTTCTAATTGGGTCTGTGGCAATGGGAACTAAATTGGGTCTTTATGAGGATAAATGAGCTCCCCTTCTTTGAGCCTCCCCACACTGAGAGGCTGGTTCTTGTTCCTTAAGGAATACTGCTGCTTCCCAAAGAGGTTTCCATGGAGGTGACAGGTCCCAGGGCTGTGGAATCACTGGGGCCATGGTAGTGGGGAAGGAAAAAAAAATCATTTTTTTATTCCATCTTAGTTTGCCATAATGCCTTGTATTCCTGTGTGAAGCAAGAGTTTGGAAAAGGTTATTTATTAATCAAAATTGTCTCATTAAATCTTAGGGGGTCTAAGTATGCTTTATAAATATCCCATTTAAAGTGCTGCATTTGGGTACTGAAATCTTATGTGTTGGTTTCCAAGATTGGCTGCTTTGCTTTTCAAAATAGCTAACTGAAAAATTAAAGTACAAGTAGCTTGTGAACAAAACTGTATTTATTACTAATAGATGCTCCCACAATTAATGTTTTATATGTGTTTTTTTTTCCTGAGGTATTAGTACTCTGTAGCAAGAGAACATGCCAATGTCCTTTAACAAATAAATCTGAAATGAGGCTTCAAACATTGGGTGAGATACCCTAAAGCTGGTTCTGTTTACAACAGCACCTAATACTTATAGTCATGTATTTTAATCTACTGGACTGGAGCTGTTTTATTCTGATTGTAGCTAGTCCCAGCTAATTGAGCTGCAGAACTAATGCACTGACCCATGCACAAGCTGCTTTTCTGAGATTTATAACCATCACAATGCAGTAAAACTTGCTGATTTGCTGCACAAGCAAACATGGGAAGGACAATGGGTGCCCATTATTGCCATCTTCACCTGTTCCTTGTCAGCACTGATGGGAACAACTGACCCATGTCCATCTCCACACTTGATTTCTTACAGTATGAGCTTAGAAAACCTTCATTTGCAGCAATAATATTTTACTTTCCACTTTCTATACAGTAAACATATCAAATAATTTGGGTTTTATCTTCTAAAACTCCAATGAATCAGGTGAAATCAGCCTTTCAAATGGCAATATTGCATAATGGATAATATTAGGTGTCAAGAGGATGGGGCCACACTGTTTTCAGTGGTGCCCAGCACCAAACCAGAGGGCAGTGGGCTCAAACTGAACCACATGAAGTTCCATCTGAATGTGAGAAGAGTTTTCCCAGTGAGGGTGCCAGAGCCTGGCACAGGCTGCCCAGGGAGGCTCTGGAGAGTTTCCATCCCCTCCTGGATCTGTTCCTGTGTGGGCTGCCCTGGGCACCCCTGCTGATCACAGACAGCACAGTTCCAGTCCAGCCTCCTCATCACAGCATTTCACAAGGTGTAAAGCTGTGCAGACTGGACTGTTGATTTATTTTTAAGACCCTAAAGCAGAGTCAACAAAGTACAAAAATAGCTGGATTCAGCACAGACAAGGGGAGCTGAAAAAGACTGGGTGTGTACTCCACATGGAGTGCTGCAGCTGCTCAGATAAAGGGGGTGAGGAAAGGGTTTCTAAATAGGTGAGAACGTTTAGGCTCAGTAGATATCTCCTTCTATGAAAAAACAAAAGTCTGACAACAAATGCACAGCAACAGAATAGTCCAGACACATTTCTTTTTCCAAAGAAAACCCAAACATCTTCCGTGTAGATTTTTTTTCTGGTAAAATATAGTGTCTCTTTGCCCACCCAGATAATAGCTAGAGGACTTCTGCTTGTCTCTGCAGGATCCAAGGCACCCTGGAGTCTCACACATCAACCCAGCATCACCTCTGAGGGCCCTGAGACTGAAATCTCATTCCTTTCAGAAGACACACACTGTATTGCTCTCAGTATACAATGACTGGGAAACCCATGCAGAAGGAGTTTCCAGCAGTCAGACACTCAGACATTTCTAGGTCACTGTCAAATCTCTGCTCTCAGGAGTTCCCAAGCCTCTAGATGCTGCTGTGAAGATTCTCTCCCTGTGCTTGAGCACGGAGAGAAAGGCAAAGTGCTTCAGCCTACTTCTTTGCTAGCTTGGTTCCTTATCTGCCCCCTGAAAGCTGCTGGAGAGCAGCAGAGATTTGGCTGCCAGGTCCAAACTGCAGGGGTGGAATTGGAGGTAGTAAAAGCAAAAAGGCTTCAGCAAACAGAGCTAATCTAGATCGCCTCCTGGTGAGCCAGCCTTCAAACCACCGTGTTTAAATGGAGCTCTTGTTCTGCAACTGCCTTCAGTCTCTCTCTTGCTGGCCTCCAGTGACCTCTCTCTGATTTGCTTTTCCCTTTATATTGCAAACTTTTATCTGCCTCTGCAGTGTTTAAAGGCAGGCGAGTGCAGTGCATGCTCTGAATGCCACTGGGAGTGCAGTACAGTGTGAGCTCCTGTCTCCTGAACACACAGCTATGGGTCTGGGCTTGTGAATATAAATATTGTGCCTTGAAATGATCACACTGCCTCCCCTTCCTCTGCCTAGGTAATTGTAAGTGGCAATAAAAATCCAAATCTCTTATGTTAAAGGATCCATGTCAAGATCATGTCTCTCTTCTTCAATATTTGTGTAAGGACTGTGAAAAATTCCCAGTCAGATTCAATGGGACAAGCAGGAATGATTTTGGTTTTCCTTTCCTTTTTTCTTTTAATAAATATCTCTTAACATCACATGCCTCACCTAACACTTGATTGTCTTCCTTGGGATCATTTTCCTAGACCTCTTTATTGACAGACATTATTAAAAAGAAAATTAAAAATCCAATAGTACTGTGTGATTGAAGAAAAGTGTTGTTTTGGTTTTCTTTTTTTTTTTGTATTTGGCTTTTTTGTTTGTTTGGGCTTTTTATTATTGCTATTTCATGAGTTTTAAGGTAGCCTGTGAGTCTTTTTCTGGAGGCTGTGGAAGCTGTTGGAGATTTGGCAGAGGGATATGTCTGAGACCTGTGTGCATCTTTAACTTGCTGGGCTAAAATAATGGATGAGGAAGAGAGAGGCATCCTTTGTGATCTCCCCATGGCATCTCCTGTTCTAACAGCCTGGGAGGTCAGAGCAGCACTGCCTGCAAGAAAGCAAGCTGTGAACAAGGGGACTGTCTGCTGTAGCAGTGCCTGAGGAGCTAATAAAGTTTAATGTGCTCACACTCATAATGCCCCCAGACTGACGAGAGCCATAAGCCAGAGGACACCTGTAACCCCTACAGCACAGTAACAAACTGAGTGTGGATTTCCTGAACCTGATGTCTCCACACCCAGCTGTATTCACTCTCCTTGCCAGTTCTGCTTAAATTGCTTGTGTCAGGAACTTGAACTGCACTACTTATACATGTGTAGTAATGAATTCAAAGTCAAGCCTCAACACAAGGGAAGCTTTAGAATAAGTGTTGTTCGGCTTACTAGAGAGATATGGACTTAATTAAACTGCCCTGTTAATTTGACTATGAACAGGAAGAACTCCTTGTGAAGTAAAAACACTTATCTTGTGAAGCAACTTGAGGGTCATGGCTGAAAGGCACATGGTTAAGGTGAAATGCAACTTTTTAATGAGAAATGTGTATTTCAACTAGCAGAGAACTTTTTGCAGTGTTGAAAGGGAAAGTAAAAATAAGTAGGGAAACCTTGGGATGTGTTCCTTCTAATTTTTAATACAAGCAGTCTGAGCACTTTCGTAACCTGCTCTGGTTTTTCATCTTTAATGATGTTCTTCAGGGACACATATATATTATTTCTTTCACCTCCTCTTTCTCAGTGCTAGTGGCCCTTACAATGCTTTTAATTTGTGTCTTTTCCCTTCCCAATGTGAAGAGTGCAGAGAGGTGGAGACAAAAGCACTTGTTACAAACTGATAGCTATATAAAGCCACTCTCAAGACTAGAAGCAATGAAAATAGTGTAATATCCCAGGACAAAACTGTAAAGGAAGGAATCTCAGCCCTCTGAGTCCATTATTACTGGCCTGTGACACTATTGTTATTCAGAAGACAGTAAAGAAAAATAAATTACCAGGGCAATAGTCTTCAGGAAAAGTTTCTGTTTCCCACCAGCTGTTGGGAAGTGAACCCTTCTGAAACCTGCTAAGCTGGCAGAAGTGCTGAGTTCACCAGGAAGCCCTAGAAGAGGCTGAAAAATGAAGCTCTTCCTACATGGACGGATGCTTTCCAGAGTGAGAAATGCTGCTGATCAGGTGTTCATATATATGAATATATTCCTCTTTTTTTTTTTTTTTCACTAATCTTGGAATTAAATAGAAAACAGTTTATGCTCAACGTGAGGAGACAAGGACTTCAAGGAAACATCACATCCCCAGTCGTTCCAGCCACCCAGTGGTTGATGAATTTCCATCTGCCTCCTGTAGATGAAATTTCAGCCTATTCTTTAGGATACTGAACTCAACTGCAAGCCACTGATTTCCCTCCCTGCTCCCCACTGCTCTCCCCAGAGGTGGAATCATCACGTTGCAGGGTGGATTCTGGCAGGGCACAGCATCATGTGCAGTTTTGTGTCTTTCTTAAGGAAATCTCTGCTTACCAAAGGTACCCTGACTCTGTCTCTTGGGTAGTATGTTGTGTTTTATCCAGATATATACAGAGAATCCTGAATGTCACTTGAATTCTTCACCCTGCTCACCTGCTGCAGCTAACAGAACAGTTAAATAAGAGAACTGTGGGATGTTTGCTATATTTCTGTCCCCTTTAAGTGCTTCTTTGCCAATTGATGCCACTCCCTGGGCAACCAGGCTCTCTGCCAGCTTTCCCACTGCTCCACACAACCCTGCTCTTTAGCCTGGATGGGGGAACAGCACAATTTAGCCTGTTCAAGTGTTCAAACCTCTCAGGGAAATTACAGATCTGGGGGGTATTTTTCTGTGCACAGCACAAGTGTGTTCCTGGAAGGTGAGTTTTTCCTTCTTTCATGTAATTCCACATTTCATGGCCATTTTGCAAGCTCATTAAAGGAGGAGCCTGAGTGGACCTGCCTCTCTGCATATGTTTTTGAGTGGCTCTGACAAGCCACAAGCCAGCAGTGACACCAGGGCTCGCAGCAGGAAGATGAACTGGGTGGAATTCTTCCTTTGCCCACCCTCAAAACAACCCCAGATGAGGCATCTTCTGGGCTCCTGCCCCTCAGCTGCTCTGCTCCACCAAAACACTCCAGCACAGCCTTCTCTGGGAGCAGGCAGGTTGAACTCTGTCTTCAGAGAGTGTTCACAGTGAAGAGCTTTCTTGTTTCAGCACCTGAAGAACACAGCATCTTTCAAGAGGAAACCCTCTGTGCCCCTGTTTCATCTCTGTCCTTTGTCCTGTCCTCTTGGAGTGCAAGTGCTGGAGGCAGCAATCACTCCTCATCTGCTCTGAGTGCCTGAGCAGCATTTACTGCTTGGGGATTTTTATCTGAACTGGAGCCTTTAATTGTCTTCAGTAGTGGGGACTACACTTCTGTGAGGAGAGAAGAGAAAGGCTCTGCATTTTTTCTTTTTAATAATGCTCATTATTATTCTTGCCTCTTTCTGTTGCTTTCCTTTACTCTTGTTAAGCATTCCATTTTTGTCAGCCTTTCATGGTTCAGACTGCAACTCAAAAATTCCCACGTGATGTTACTAGAGTTTTTTGTTATTTTTTCCTCTTTTTTTTTCTTTTTTTTTTTTTAGTTCAGTTTCAGTAAAAAAAAAAAGCAAACAAACCAAAATAACACATTTTTCCCAAGCCACTGAACTCTACTAGGAGCATGAGTAAAGATGAAGTTGTGAAAGAAAGTATCAGTGGAGCACCAAATGCTGAGCAAGGTAAGAATGTGATCACTGTGTGCTCTACCATCTGATCACATTTGCAAGAAAAGAAAATTTCTGAACCAGGCACTTCCAAAATGTAACAGAATTTTAGGCTGGATCTAAGCTAGGACTACATAGGACTGAAGGAATGGAATAAAACCAGAGCTGTGTGGATTCAGCTCAGCCCTGAGGAAGAATTTCTTCTTCCCCAGGAGGGGGTGAGAGCCTGGCCCAGGGTGCCCAGAGAGGTGGGGGCAGCCCCATCCTTGGCAGTTTCTCAGGCCAGGCTGGCTGGGGCTCTGAGCAACCTGCTCTAGTGGGAGGTGTCCCTGCTATGGCAGGGGGTGGAACTGGATGAGTTTAAGGTCCCTCCCAACCCTGCCCATTCCATGATTCTGTGATTCTAAGTATACAGCCCAAACAGCCCCTGTACAGCCCAATTTGGGGTCTATGTAGCCCCTATAGAGACTAAACAGCCCCTATACAGACTCATTAGCTCTGCTGTGGGGACAGGCTGAGGGAGCTGGGGTTGTTCAGCTGGAGAAGAGAAGGCTCCAGGGAGACCTTAGAGCACCTGCCAGTGCCTGAAGGGAGCTGCTCCAGAGCCTGGAGAGGGGCTGTTTGCAAAGGCCTGCAGGGAAAGGCCAAGGGGTAATGGGTTTAAATGAGAGCAGAGCAGATTTAGACTGGATCTCAGGAAGAAGTTCTTGCCCTTGAGGGTGGAGGAGCAGTGGAACAGGCTCCCCAGGGAGGTGGTTGAGGCCCCATTCCTGGAGCTATTCCAGGGGAGGTTGGCCAAGGCTCTGAGCAGCCTGGGCTAGTTGAGGGTGTCCCTGCTCCCTGCAGGGGGCTACACTAGATGCCCTTTGGAGGTCCCTTCCAGCCCTAACCATTCTAGGATTCTGTGATTCTAGCCACCTCAAATAATGACACTAATTCTGGGCTGCTATTGATTAGCAGCATAATTAGCACATTGTATGTATGTAATGAAGGAAAAAGGTGAGGATTTCAACAAAGGTGAGAACAGCAGCTGGGGAGGCTGTGCTGTGTCATTGGAATGCAAGAGATTTTCTCCAAATGCAAGTCAGGACGAGCTGGCTTCTGGGTCATTTTAAGGTCTGACAGGAGGGATGCCTTGCAGATGCAAAAGCCAAAGAAGGAAAGACAGAAGCAGCATGTGATTGCTTCCCAGCTCCCAGGAAGTCTGCCTAGGGAAGATAGAGCCTTACAGAGTTTCCAGAAGCTTTAGGAGGTGCTTGTCAGCCTTGGAAGTATTTCTATGTATGGTTGTGTCTGTGGTTATCAATGGATCAAGGATCATAGATCCTTCTCTAGGAATTACTATCCATCATAACTCCTCCTCCTGTGAGTTCCTGATGGACCCAAAAGCCAGGTAGACTTTTATGAGTGTACAAACCTTGAAAATCAGGTGGTGTTTCAGGTACTGCAAATCATTGTTTTAGAAGAGTTGTTCTTCTTGGATTTTCTTGATTTATTGAGTTAATGATTTGAAATTGATGCTGATTTTGTTGTTCTTATTCAATTACTGAATTGAGATGTTTTGCCTTTCTTTCCATCACTTCAGTTCTTTTTTTTTTTCTGCTGACAACAGCTCCTTGGACAGGGTTTGCCTATGATTACAGACTGGACTTATGCAACCTTGAATATAATGGGGTGGAACCACAACTGGTTGTTTTCTATCACATAACCTCATTTTCCTTGTGTTCTTCCTTGTTCTCCTTACAAACTCCAGAGACTGTCCATGTCTTCCTGACATTTGTCTTGCTTCCCACATCTTTGCAATTTTTTCTTGTATATTCTCTTCTCTCAACATGAGTCCTCCTCCCTCCCCTCATCTCCATCACCTTCAGCAGAGCACTTGAGAGTTTGCATTGATTATAGTCAGACAGTTTGCATAGCACAGTGGTTATCTAGCCAGTGTTCACCAGTCCTGTCAGGCTGAATGTTCTCATTTTGCCTTCTCAGTCACATATAAACAGTTATTCTGCAGACAAATCTAAGAATCAAATGTATCTTTCCATTTAAGGACACTTGTTTTGGAGGTTATTATCAAACGAGGAGCTAAAACTCACATTCTTCTTCCCACCACTGCTCACCAATTGTCCAATTTCTTGCCTACTCCTTCTTCCATGTATGCAGAGCAGTCTGCTGTAGCTTATTTTCTGCAATAAGGAGCAATTCCTGCTCCTGACAGGGCCATTTACAATGCATTTGCCACCAGGGCTACTTGCTGAAGGCCAGAAAAACCAAACCCAGCTGCAGACAGAAACAAAACTCGGAAGCTGGTGATCACTCAGACAAGCTGTTCACAGATTCACAGATATTAGGGGTTGGAAGGGACCTAGAAGATCATCTGTTGTTGAGAAGAAATGTTCCTTGCCTCTGAGCTAGTGTTTTGTGCTGTGTCCAGAGGAGAAAATGTGGTTGTGATGAGTGCACTGCTCCTACTGACTAATGATATGTTCATTTGGGTGTCAGTTAATTGTCTGCTATTAAAGGGCATCCTCTCCTGTGCAAGTGTTGGCTGGGACAGCTGAGCATCGTTGCCTCTTAAAGGCCTCTAGATGTGGAGCACTGAAAGGTGGCTGTGCTCTCACAATGCACAATGGGATAATGAGGCTAGCTCTCCATAATAAACCCTTTCCACGGTATGAAAATGAATGGCTTCATCTGTGATAAACATATCAAATGCCCACACTGAGCTTGATGGGTAATTGGCAAAGCATGGCACCATTCAAAAGAAGGTCATCTTTTAAACTCCTGTGGCTCAGTTCTTTAACTCCAGCTCTGCTGGCATCTAAATACTGCCATATTTGCAGTGCTGGCAGCTGAGTTTGTCTCTAATGGTCTGTCCCCTTGCAGGGCATCCGTGAGATGCAATCCCATTGTGGCTTCTTAGTGACTTCCTCACCATGTTTAATTGAAGTAAAGGAAACTGCAACAAGCAAAGTGCTGCTTCTGCTTCAAACAGCTCCAGCAGCTCAGCATCACAAATGTCTGCAGCATCTGAGGGTTTATTCTGAGCGTCCATGGCAGTTAATGAGTGTGTGCTGAACCACCAGCTTCTCTTCTCAGCACTTCATTCACCTGGTCTATTTCTCTTTTACATAAATATAGACATGGACAGAGATTTCTCTCATATTAATTGGGGAGTTTGCTAGAAACCTTTACCAATGCAGACTAACTTCCCAGCTTCTAGAGAACAAATAGAGCTAACACTCCAGTGCCCAGGTATCTCAATGCTGGGGATTTTTATCAAGAAAAACCTAAAATCACCAAAAAGCAACAAAACCACACTGAAGTACTTTTTGTTTTTAATCAATACTGAGGAGAGTGTTAAAGAAACTACCAGTAGAACATTTTTAGTGACTAAGAGCTGATTTGCAAGCACAGCAATTTAAAACAGGCCTGTAACTAATAGAGTAAAAGGTGTTGTGTTAATTTAGATATGTTTTCTTTAAAAGAAATTAAACTGAATACATAATTGTAGCCTTGATTCTGGAACAGGTTTACATTTAGCATTTGACTCTTTGGTTTAAAAATCAAAATAGCTGAGACTTTCCTGCTGAGCCAGGAGGTAAGACTGAGTGCATACGAATGTGGTTTGGAAGGGAGCATCCCTCTGTGCAACACCCCCTGTGTTTTCAGATTGGAGAACCATATATTTGCTGAAGAAAAGTTATCTATAAAATGGTTTTTCCAGTAGTTGGAGGTTTTAATGAACCAATCAGTTGAGGAATGGTATTAGGAAGATAGAATAGCAAAGAAATTATCTGTACTTGAGAAAGTAGTTCCACCTTTCCCCACCTGGTGCATTTTCCCCAGCTTCAATAAGTTTTATAACAGACTTTGGTGTGTTGATTA
This sequence comes from Ceyx cyanopectus, assembly GCA_013401355.1. NCBI lineage: Eukaryota > Metazoa > Chordata > Aves > Coraciiformes > Alcedinidae > Ceyx > Ceyx cyanopectus. Next base: position 99,445 of record VYZU01043413.1, read on the forward strand.
GTTGGAATAAAAAAAGTAATTGGAAAATGAAACAAAAAGTCACCAAGTTTTAGCCAGAGCTGAAATAATATTTGTCATTGATGACTGAATGCCAGGCATTCCTGGGCAGGAGATTCCTTCCAATACTAAGCCCTGTATCTGGTCTATGTTCTTCCCAAAGGAGAAAATGAGATTTTTTTCCTTTTTTTAAATTTATTTTTAAATATATTTTTAGCACTCCTTCCTTTTTTTTTTCTGTTGAATATTTCTATTGCTTGCATTAAAAGCTGAAAATTAGAAAGAATTCTTTTTATTCCAGATAAAAATGATTTTCATGCACTAGAATGTTGAAGTCTTGAAAGTGTGCAGCATTCCTGAAACCTATGCTGTAAAATATCTTTATTTCCTCTGCAGACAGCAGCCTTTAGTGTGTGTTTGAGCAAACCAGCCCTGGTGGTGGATGAAACTGTGATTTCTGCTCTCTCTCTACTGTAAGAAGGAAAGGGAATCAAATTGAGTCAAACTTTGTCACCTCTGTGAACAATGCTATTTGTACAGACTAGTGCCTGCTTAGGACTAGGAAATGTTCCCAGACTGGACCATCAAAAGCTGGTCAAGACATTTGAAGTGTCCACATCTGACAGCCTCATTTCCCTCTTCATTAGGCTCATTAAGGGAAAGAGAGAAGAGCATGGGACCTCTCTATGGAGAGATGGATGTTGGCATGTTGTGTTTGTGTCAGAACTTTCTGAGAAAATATATCCTGTTTGGGTTTTTTTTTACTAATAAAATTGTTCTTATTTTCACAAAGCTTCACTGTATGCTCTAAAAATGGCACTTAAATCCTTGATTCTATTACCAGGAAAATAAACTGTGAAATCTCATTATCATAGACTCATGGAATGGTCAGGGTTGGAAGGGACTAAAGCTGATCCAGCCCCAACCCCCTGCCAGGGCAGGGACACCTCCCACTAGAGCAGGTTGCTCAGAGCCCCATCCAGCCTGGCCTTACCTACTATAATGGAGGGGGGCATGAAAATCACACCTGTTGTCTGTTTCTTTCTAAAATGCACATTTTTGGTAGTAAATTTTCTGAATAATAGGAGGTTGGTGGGTACCTGGCAGAGCCTGGCAGAGCCTTGCTTGCACTGACTGCATGTGGTGTGTCTGCTGGTCTAGACAGCTGCACACTGAGCCACTGGGCATGACCCTGCAGCAGGGCACAGCTTCTTTGCAACTGGATTATCCTGCTGGGATTGTCTTTAGCCCACCAGACACACAGGGAGAAGGACCAGGAAAAGGGAAAGAAAAACCCTGACTGGGCTCTGTGGCTCTGACCTGTTCCAGGAAGAGTTTGCAAACTCTTGCTAAGGAAATAGTGATGGATCAGAGGAGAGTGTCCAGCAGCTCCAGGGAGGTTCTGCTGCCCCTCTGCTCTGCCCTGCTGAGACCTCCCCTGGAATATTGCAGCCAGGGCTGGGCCCCCAGCTCCAGAGGCACAAGGAGCTGCTGCAGAGAGTCCAGCAGAGGCTCCAGGGATACTGGAGGGGCTGAGGAAAGGCTGAGAGCCCTGGGGCTCTTGAGTGTGGAGCAGAGCAGCCTGAGAGGGGCTGAAATCCATGGGGATCCAGAGCTGAGGGGGAGTGTCAGGAGGAGAGGCAGCCTCTGCTCACTGTGCCCTGGGACAGGCCAAGGGCAATGGATGAAGCTGGAGCACAGGAGGTGCCAGCTCAGCATGAGGAGGAGCTTCTTTGCTGGGAGGGTGGCAGAGCCTGGCAGGGGCTCCCCAGAGAGGTTGTGGAGTCTCCTTCTCTGGAGAGTTTCCAGCCCCCCTGGCTGTTGCTGTGCCCTGTGCTGGAGCAGATTCTATTCCACGGGCTGCTCTGGCAGGGGGTTGGATTCCAAGATCTCCAGGGTCCTTCCACCCCCTGACACCCTGGGATCCCATGTTCCAGTGTCAGTGGCTGCTCTCATGAGCTCTGAGCAGCTGTGCCCTCTTGTTTTCAGTCACTTGCAACTTCTCTGAAATTTGCCCCTTCTTGACTGAAATTTACTCTCCAGCTCTGCTTGAACATTTTTAGCAAGCTGGGGAAAATTAGGAAGGAAAATATGCCCTGTAATAAAAAGAGGGTGGTTTAAATGGAAAATGACTGCATTTTGAAAGCTGACGTTGGTTACAGAAATCACTGAAGGGACTAGAGTGGGGATTGGTTTTCATTTGGACAATTGCAGCAGTTAAAGATTGATTTTTGAGAATACACAATAGATTCCACTTCTCTTTGCCATTCTCCCACCAAGTGCCCAGACTAACAAGGCTGATCTAGAAGCACATGTGAGTACCACAGGTTTGCCCCTAAGCTACGCAAGCAGTGAGGCCCCAGAGGGTCCTTTGGTGTGTCTGGGGCAGTATCATGTCCAACCTTCCTTGGTGCTTCATCCTGATATTCTGACCTGTTCTTTCCCAGCCACCACTGTGTTCCCAAGGGGGGCTGGTGAAACACCAGAAGCTGGCATGGTGTTTGTTGTAGCTGGTCCTGTTGTGAAAGGACACTGTTGGTCACCTACTGCACAAAACTGTTGGTGAGGGAGGTGCTAGAAAAGCTCCAGGAAGGTTCACCTTGAGTTTGTGTGAGGTGCAGGGCAGCACACAGACCCTCTGCCCAGCTTAGGGATCATGTGTTGATGAGGAGCTGGATGGAGGTTCTTGGCTGTTAATAACCCACCTTGTCTCTCCATGAGCAAAGAAACTGATGTGAGAAAATAAAGCAAAAGAAACTAAAGCACGACCAGGATCAGAGAAACCCTTCTCTGTGCAGTCCCGTGGTGAGCTGGGAAGGTGCAGCTGATTTTACTGAAGGGTTTCTGGGGAGAATGGATGCAAACCTGCAGGGAACTGGGGATGGAGTTTTGCATTCAGTATTAAATGGAAGTATCTATCATGGGTAAGATGGTTTGTTTTGTTTACAAAGCATTTCTTCCATGGAACAAAAGTACACCTGGAACCTTGGCACTGAATTGTGTTTCTCCAATACTGAGGAAGCAGGTCCCTGGTTTCCAAGGGCCCTTGACCCAGGCAGATAGCAAATTGATGCTGTGGCTTTCTGGGAGTGACCTGTTCCTGTGACATGAACCCATTGTGATCAATCCTTTCTGGCAGGGGGGGTTGGACTCAATGATCTTGGTCCCTTTCCATCCCCAACATGCTGTGGTGTCAGTGCCCACACTGGAACAGGCAAGAACATCCCCACTCCATGAGGGAATTCTGGTCACCTAAGGAGCGCACTTGTCAACCTGTAAAAGCAGCAGCATGTGCTGAAGGGATGTCACTTTCTGGAGTGATTTTCCTTAGAAAGCAAACAGCAGGAGCTGGGCTTGTGGGGTGGGGTGTGTGGAGGAGAACCCTATGAACATAAACAATTTATTTCTTTTAGCTGTTTCACCAACGAGGCAAGAAGAAATATTTATTGAGATGTAATACAAGCTGCAGTGAGGGTATTGATTTCCCAAGTGATGCTGGTTGTAGCCTTAAGTGGAGCTGGGATGATGAAAAAGGATGCTGCTGCCTCTCAAGCTTTCTGAGATGCTGGCTGCTGATCCTCAGCTGATTCACAGCCCTGCATCCTGCTGCTAAACGTGTTCCCCCTCCTGTGTAATCCTCTCCTTCCCTCTCACCACCCCCTCCCCTGCCCCAGCTCTTGCCTCTGTCAGGGAGCTCATCTAAAACCAACACAGAACAGTGTGATCAGCCCCCAGCAGAGTCACTGCAAGAAATGGGTTTGCAGATGTGATTGTTCTCAGGCTGTCCAAGGCAGGGCCACAGTTTGAATGAAACATAATGTGCCACCTTTCCCTGAGTCAGTAAGTGCAAATAACAACAGAGCTTGCAACCATGCTTTCTCTCCCAGGCACAAATGGTTCTGAACAGCTTTCTGAGGGCTATGCTTCAGCCACCTGCTGCTAAAGTTGTTTGCTTTTGCCTAGAAAATTTTATCTAGTGCAGCATTAAAGTAGCCAAGTGTGCAGCTAGCATGGCTGTGCACACTCGGGGCTAGATGGTTCATGGATGCTTGAGAGTCATTTGGTTTTTTAATGAGCATTAGCACTTTCTAGAAGCTTCCTTTCAGCAAGTATCAGTGAGAGGAAAGGGGAGATGAACTGTGAGAATTTTTCTCACATCCTCACTCAACTTTATCTGGCTTTTGGAGATAATCACAAGGAAAAACTTGTTCCCAGTGAGGGTGGCAGAGCCTGGCAGGGGCTGCCCAGGGAGGTTGTGGAGTCTCCTGCTCTGGAGACATTCTAGACCCCCCTGGATCTGTTCCTGGGTGACTTGGTCTAGGTGCTCCTGCTCTGGCAGGGGGGTTGGACCAGATGATCTTCTAGGTCCCTTCCAACCCCTGACACTCTGTGATTCTGAATCATCCCTGTTGGTGAGGAACACATTTGCTGCTTTGCCACAAACCTCTGCTTTGCTTTTGTACTACTGGGTTTCACTGCAAATCCTGTTCTCTTGCAGTTTGCTCTGGTAACTGGGTGGCTGCAGGGACCCTGCAGCTTTGCAGCACTTGCTCCCACTTTGCAAACATGCTGAAGCAGACTGGAAAACTGGCTGATTCCTGCAGCTGGCATCTGAATGTATTGTGGTCCCAACAGGAGAGTGATTGAGGCACAGACACTGAGAGTAGCTGCTGACAGCAAAATCACATTTCTCGCTTGGTTTGTTCTGAGCACAGAAGAGTTGCCAGGAAAAAAAAAAATAGATAACCTCTGCTTTTCCTTTTCTTTACATTGCTCTTCTTCATAGAAGTACAAACACTGAGCAAAGTTTCCACGTTTGTTATTTCCACAGAGTTCTTCCAGCAAGGCTGACTACCATGAAATTTTCCTCTGCTAGGAGCTTTTTTCTTGGATGGCTTTTATCCTCGCTAGCATCCCTCATCCCTTGATGCCCTACACCAGCAAAATCCCTAGCTACCAACAGTGAGAGGTGAGAACTCCAGTACTGGAGATCATTAGAATTCTATGGGAGTTGCTCCCTTTCCAAGATTCCCATCCATTACAGACCACTACCACTTTTCAGTGTGTTTCTCTGAGCACTTAAGTAAGTAGCAGGTAAATGAGGAGCAGAATTTCAGATCCTTTCTTTTGAAATGCTGGTTTTGAGTCAAAGAGGCAGGATGAGGAAGAGAAGCTTGGATGGAATAAGCATCCTCTTTGGGTGCTGATTCACATGAGGATCTTGGGTGCTACACAGTTTGCCCTAGAGAACCTCAGCTTCTGTGTGGACAGCAGGCAACCTGCAGATATTAGCATGTTGTTGTTGTGACATCCAAACCATTTCATCTGGAGCAGAGCTTAAGGGGAAAGAAAACATCCCAAATCTAGTCCCACTGGAGTCTTCACAACACAATGAAAATAAAAAGTGAAACCCAGACAAGCTGAAGTAAAACAAATTTTAATTGTTATTAAAAAGAAGAGGGGTATGGGCTGGCAGCTTGTCAACTAAGATCAGACTTGGGCTGATTTCAAATGGCCAAAATGTGGTCTCATCCTCCAGGCAGCCCATGGAAATGCTCATGTTTTCTAAATGAGTCAATACTCAGGAGTCTGATTTGGAGATTTTGCCTCAGAAGAAAGTTTTGGGTTTTCCTGTTGATGCCCTTTGAATTAATCATTAAAGCAGAAGCAAACAGACTGTGTCCCTGGCATTCTCATGCCATCCAACCATAGTGTGCCCCTCATTCTCACCACTGTTTTCTCCTGATAGCCCCATCATCCAACCTGCCCCCTGTTTGCTCTGCTGTGTTATTTACTCTCCTATCCCTATCTCTCTTTCCCTACAGCCTCTGAGGTGGTTAATTGAGGCTTTTCTTGAGTATTTTGGAGAGGTGCAGTTTATCAGAGGTACAAGAGCACAGCCTTTCCACAAACATCCCTCCCACCCTTGCTAGCAGTGGTTTAATCAACACTAAGGGCAATAAAACTCCTTTTTATTTACACTGGACTGGCACTTTCTTGAGTCTAATGAGACACACTTTGGCAGGTGCAAGTTCATAAGCAATTTGTAAAAGCCCAAGGGCCATTTATTATTCCCCTACCACTAATTACATGTGTAAAAATGTGTTAATAGAGGTGGACACGTGTGATTGTAAAACTAAACAAGACATAAAACAAACCCAACAGAACAATTGAGCAGGGAAAGAATAAAGAATAAAGGAAAAGAATAAAGGGAGGAGGGCTGATTATTTATATCTCGAAACCCCCCAGCCAGTGTGATGCCCTTGCAGTGGAGTGAGCCAGGGGCTGCTGCTGCTCCTCAGCCAGTGCTAGCAGGAATCTCTGCTGGTTCCCAGCCTACAGCTGTGTCCAGAGCTCACACAGGGATAATTCAGTAGCAGCTCCCCCCAAATGAGTGAATAACTGCAGAGTGTAACTAAGTGCTTCATTTTTGACAGAGAAGCAACATCCCCTTAACCAGTCTGTCTGTCACTCCACAGAAAGAGGCACTATGTTGCATAAATACTTTAGCTCACTAAATGATGTAAGACAAGTTTTCTTTTGCAGGACCTAAAGCAAATGGTTTCTAAATGTGGCAGTGGAAAATGTGCATCCGTTCTCTTCAGCTGAAAAAGAATTAAAAAGCCCAACAACCTGCTGGTAGTTACAGGAGTGAAAAAGAGCTGACAGTCATTTCTGGGCTCTGGGTGGGTTCAGTGAGGTATTTGCTGTGACAGAGGGGGTTATGCAACCACAGAATTGCTGGAAATGAAAAATAACTTAATCAGGAGGTAAGCTAAAATTGCCAGTGTTCAGCCAAATGGCCATGAAGGAGTTTAGCTGGGGCTGCCAGTCCTCTGAGTCCCTGGGAGGACAGTGGGGGGCAAAATCCACAGTCCTTGGTAAAGGTGTAGCTGCTCTCTGAACAGCTCTGCAGGTCACTGCCTGGTCCTGGTGCCCTCAAGAAACGGCAGTGGCTCCTAGCTGGGTGCAGCTGCAATAGATGTCACAAATTTCAGTGTAAAACCCACAGTTTTTACTGTGATGCTGCTCTAATCTTCATGCATGTATGGAAATGAGCTTATAGCAACTGCATCTCAGCCCCTGCTCTGGCTGCAGGGGGCCCTTCCCTCTGTGCTTCAGATTATTTTTTCTTTGATTTTCAATAGAATCACAGATGTCAGGGGTTGGGAGTGAGCTAGAAGATCATCCAGTCCAACCCCCCTGCCAGAGCAGGGGCACCTAGACCAAGTCACCCAGGAACAGATCCAGGGGGGTCTGGAATGTCTCCAGAGCAGGAGACTCCACAACCCCCCTGGGCAGCCCCTGCCAGGCTCTGCCACCCTCCCTGGGAACAAGTTTTTCCTTGTGTTTCCCCTCAACCTCTTGTGATCCAACTGACTCCCATTGCCTCTTGTCCTGTCACTGGATG
>VYZU01043413.1:107340-125642 GCA_013401355.1 Ceyx cyanopectus
ACTGACCCTTGGGGGACTCCACTAGTCACAGGACTCCAGCCAGACTCTGCTCCACTGACCACAACTCTCTGAGATCTGTTCTTCAACCACTTCCCAATCCACCTTATTACACTGTAACTAAACCCACACTTCTCAAGTTTGGCTGTGAGGATCCCATGGGAGACAAATCCAAAGCCCTGCTGCAGTCAAGGAATCCCACATCCACTGCCCTTCCCTCAGCTGTCCAACTATTTGTGCCATCTCCAACTACCTGCTGCCATCAGGCTCAGTCCCAGCTTTTGCTGCATTTCTAACTTCTTTGTTTGGGAAATCTGGGGAATTTTAGCACAGTTCTTAGGGTTCACCCCAAGGCTTCAGCTGACATTCCTCCCATGCTCCCCTGTCAGGAAGGAGAGCAAGGACAGAAAGACTGTCAAGTTGAAATGGAAAGAGAGGGCAAACTGCAGATGCTGCTGTGGAAAGGAAGGATTGAGTCAAACCCAATACTTAATATCTGATCATCTGGAACTGAAATTCAGATTGGGAGTCAAATGATTCATCCATGTTCACTGGGGTGGAGGCAGAGAAGGGAAACACTGTTCTGTGGATCACACAGGAGGTGATTTTATTTGTATAAATATATCAAAGATATCAAACACTTCCAGCTCATCCTCCAGCTTCAGCTGAAGCTGAACTTTAACACAACATTCAGTAGATAATCCTAATCTTCCTGAGAGCATAGGTCATGTTAACAGAAGTTAATTTTCCTCTGACTTATAATATTTTAGTGGCTTTGAAGCTATGAAGGATGGGTACTGGAGATAAGGGAGATTTAAATCTCTTACTTTATATCTAATTTAGAGTTAGAACTGGTTGATACTTTTTATGTGACTCTTTACTTCATTATGGCTTCAAAAGTTCCACGGACACCAAAGAATTTCTTTCTACAATGGAGTCCACAGCCCAGAGTGACACCTTTGGGTCTGATTTTAAATTGCTTCTGCTTTACAATCCTGAGTCACACTTAAACAACAAAGCAAATGATGGGTGTCTTGAGTGGCTTTGTGGTGGAGCTGGCAGCACAGCTTTCCCTTGCCTCAGGGGGAGAGAAGAGTGTGTGTAAAAGACCTTCTGGGGGTTCTGGTGGCAAAGAGCAAGGCAATGAGCTACCTGACCTTTGACAATAACAGGTTTCCTGCTTTCAGTTGTGCAATTAGTTGTGGCTCTGGTGAGACAAAGGTCCAATGCTGCTGCTCAAAACTGTGCTCAGAGCTGCTTGTCCAAAGGAAGAGTTCAGGCAAAACAAGGACTAAACAGCTGCTCTCTGCAACATCTGTGTGCTACAGGACCAAAGGACACTTTCAGGGAGACAAAAACCCCAGATCTTCAGTAAAACAAGAGTTTTTATTCCTCAACTGTTGCACAATGATGGATTTCTAACATAAAAACTTCAGAGCAATTGAAGGTAGGGAAGACTTCTTCAAAGACCATTACATTCCCAAACCATCACCCAGACCAGGAACAGAAGGAGAAAGGTACAGAATGAGCTCTAATTGTGAACTGATCTTGTCTGGAAAAGGATTTGTCAAGACCCCTCCCTTTGTCTTTTCTTTTTCTCCTGGCTGTTGTTCCAGGCTGCTTCTAACACCAAGGTGCCCAGCTGGTTTTGCCCAAACAGTGAATTGGAGATGGGCACTGATCACACACAGTGCAGGGTGGAGACACACACAGAGCCTTCTGCAGGACTCCAGTTGGGTGGAATCCTGTCCACCAGGGAGCAAGACAAGATTTCAACCAACCTGTGCTGGAGATCTGGTTTTCCTCACTTGACTGGCATGTGTCCTTTGTGTTCTCCTCACTCCCCTCCTCCTGCAGAGAACAGCAGCAGTGCCACTGCTGTCCATTGGCTTTCTGGGAGCTCTTCTCCTGTCATTGTCACTCAGAGTGCCAGTGTCACCACATGGGTTTCATGGCTGACACAGGAATGAACCCCAAATGCCCAGGATAAAAACTGCCTGGCTGAATTGTGTTCTCACCAAGTAGCTGTAGGGCAGTATCTGGATGACAGATCAGCTCCTGCAGAGCAAACCAGCTTCCTTTGGACTATCCACAGGCAGAAGGGGCTCAGTTCCAGGAGCAGCCTGCAGCAAATACATTGCTCTTCTGTAGAAACTTGGCTTCCCTATCCATTTTTCTTCCAGCTCAGCATTTCTGGGCAGGATGCTTTCCCAGAGGATTCTGTGGGTTGCTATAGGCTGCTGGTGTGGAACAAAGTTCAGTCAGTCCCCAGTGTAATGCAGGAAGGGAAAGCATTAATTGGAGAGGCAACCTACCACAGCCTGGGAACTGATCCTGGGAAGCACAAAGATTCTCCTGCTTCATTTCTCCTGCCTATTTGGGCACTGATGCTGAATCAGACAGATGAAATTATGCCTCCAGCAACACTTATTAACTGCCTTTCTTCTTAACGTGCTGAACACCTGTCCCCCAGCTCTCCCATTGCATTTAAAAGATTATAAGTCTCAAAATACCATTTCTGTCTCTTTTTAGGAGGAAATGGATTGAAATCTATTGGTATTCAACAACAGCTCTACAGCGTGAGATGATAATTGGCAAAAATAGAGGTGCCTTTAGGGATTTTGGTGGCTTTAAAGTGGTGTGTTTCAGTCTGTTTCTGTTTGCCTTTGTAAGAAGAGCTTTCAGGTTCATTAAAACAGCAGGATGTGTTCTGACCCAATGTACTGATGCTCATCATCCATACAGTAAAGTGTGCAGCACATAATATTACAAAGGAAAATGCCAGAAGATCCATTGACAACTGGGGAACAACTTGTTCATTGGGAAATTCTCTCCTAACATGTGACATTTCAGTGGCCAGGTTGTGTCTTGTGGCACACATGCCTGGATCTCCTCATTAGAGATGCTAATGCAGTTGTGAAAGGGTCTCATTATCCACAGCATCATCTGGGGCTTTAAAAACCCCAAACAATTCTTTGCCTCGAGGATTTTTCTTCAACAGTGGGTTCTCCACTTAAGAGAGCAACTTGCTGCACTGTTTTCAATTTCACTGACAGGTTCTGGTTTTTAAGGAAAGAAATCCTAGAAATCCCAGAATCCCAGCAGTGTCTGGGCTCAGGGAGCTGCAGAGTCCCCCAGCCCAACCCTGCTGAGAGCAGGGTCATCTCAGCTAGAGCAGGGTGCTCAGAGCCTCCTCAAGCCCACCTGGGATGGCTCCAGGGATGGGGCCTCCACCACCTCCCTGGGCACCCTGGGCCAGTGCCCATCCCTCTGCTGGGAAACAACTTCTGCCTCACTTCTCATCTCCAGCCACTCCTTGCTCATTGCAAACCATTGCCCCTTGGCCTTTCCCTGCAGGCCTTTGCCAACAGCCCCTCTCCAGGCTCTGGAGCAGCTCCCTTCAGGTACTGGCAGGTGCTCTAAGAACAGCAATGTTCACCTGATTTATTTTCTGTAAGCCATTAGCCAACACATACTAATTTGTCACTTTGTTCTTTTTAAACAGCCCATCTCTGTTCTCCTACAAAGGGTTTTTTGAGCCTCTGATACCCATGGCCCCACTTCTGAAGTGCTTTTTCTCAAGAATTTTCTTGCAGGTCACCACTATGCACAGGACACTAGGGTTTCTGTTTATAATTAAGTTTTCTTGATGCCTGGATCATCTTCCAGAGCCACTGCCACACCTTTGGAAGACAGCAATGTAAACAAGTAGGTCAAACATGGTGTCACAATCCATTACCTTGTATTGAATGTGCTGCTGTGCTTTGATCCACCCAGCTTTGTAGCATCCTGCCTCTCTAGCCTTAATTATCCTCTAGAACTCTGGCACCTGAAGCTTTTTGCCACCTTGCAACTCATTCCTAGAACTCTGGACAACAGCAACAAACCTACCTCACTCTGGGGCTTCTGGGCAGCCACTGGCAACTTCTGACACGTTTCCTTTTGACTATTATTCCTCCTCTTCAGTGCTGTCTCTGACTAGTTGCTCTCCAAAGGTGGGACTTCAGCCCTGGGTTTATGTTTCCCACTGTACCTGTAAGCCAGAGAGAGTTGTTAATTTCTTTAATTACTGTCTGACAGCTGATTTTCTCATGTTAACTACAGATTCCAGGCTTTCTGCAGCTGTTCCAAACTCCTGCAAGGCAGGGGGTTTGGCCTCTTTCCCAAGGCAAATCCTTCCCCCTCCCCATTCCTAGGTCCCCTGGAAAGAGCATGAGGTACAGAGTCTGTAGAACAGTACCAAGAAGCTGCCTTTCCCAGGAAGAATTCCCTCTAGAGCATCCCCAAATCCCTGGGACAAAGCAGGCCTATCTGCAGCAGTCTCATCCCTGAGCACAGCCCCATTGCAGCAGTATCAGCACACAGACACAATCATAAAGTTGGACAAAACCTCTAGGATCATCAAGTCCAACCTTCATGGCTCACAGCTCCAAACTCTCTCCAAATCAAGGTCTGAAGGGCTACAGATGAAGCAGTCAGGGGAAATCTGGGATCATAGGAAGCTGCAGTGAGTTGATAAATATTAACAAGTGAGTATCACACTATCTCCTGTCAGCTCCAAAACACTCCCTCCTGGATTTGGTGGCACCACAGCTGCAGGTTGACTTGGAATTCAGGGTGACAAGGGTGATGGAAAACACTCCCCAGCGGGCAGGGCCTGCTTCTTGAACTGTGGCTATCAGTGTGTGCTTAACTAATCCTTAATGTCCCTGGGATGCTAATGAGTTTTTGAACAGTCACTGGCATTGACTGCTCAGGACCTCTGTGGCTCAAGGTTGTGCTGTTTTACAGCCAGAGGACTGCTTTTGTCCAAGCAGTTCTGGACCAGCTTTGCTTCTACCCTCCATCTCTAGCAGAGCACTGAGGCTGCAACCAGTGCAGAGAACAAGCCCCCCAAGGCCTCTGACTGGGAATGTTCCTTTCCTTCCCTCACCCTTCCCCACTGGAATGAAAACTACATTTCAAAGGTGCCACTGATATATTTGCAGATCTGTATGTTCACGAGGCTTTCATTTTAGGCCTAAGTGGACCTGACACATCTTTTTCTGGAGCCTGCCCAAGGCCCCACATTGGCTCCATGTCAAATGGGATTAGACCTTGGGAGCTGCTGCCTTTCAGTCCATCAGACCAAGCTGACTCTCAGCAGCCCAGAGCAGGCTCATCACTTTCTGCACAGCCTTCAGCTTTAAAATCATCTGTAGCCTGTGTGCCTGAGAAACCAAAATCCTTTGCTCTATCAATAAAGGACATGGACTTTTTTGTCTTTTTCTTTTCTTTTCCTTTTCTTTCCTTTCCTTTCTTTTCTTTTCTTGTCTTTTCTTTTTCTTTTCTTTTCTTGTCTTTTCTTTTTCTTTTCTTTTCTTGTCTTTTCTTTTTCTTTTCTTTTCTTGTCTTTTCTTTTTCTTTTCTTTTCTTGTCTTTTCTTTTTCTTTTCTTTTCTTGTCTTTTCTTTTTCTTTTCTTTTCTTGTCTTTTCTTTTTCTTTTCTTTTCTTGTCTTTTCTTTTTCTTTTCTTTTCTTGTCTTTTCTTTTTCTTTTCTTTTCTTGTCTTTTCTTTTTCTTTTCTTTTCTTGTCTTTTCTTTTTCTTTTCTTTTCTTGTCTTTTCTTTTTCTTTTCTTTTCTTTCCTTTCCTTTCCCTTGTGTGTAATGGAATTGAATCATACTTGTGCTATACATTTTACACAAAAAATACCCCAACCCAAATCCTGAGGCACTTGCTCCACCATGAGTACTCATCACTTTGCATTTGCCCAGGATTGCCTTAGGACATGTGGCCAGCTCCAGGAGGGATGTGGATGGCACTGACAGCAGCTTGGGGTAAAGGGTTGGGAACTCAGAGCTTGAAAGTGGTTTCTTCATCATCATCTCAGGTGACTCTGACCCACAAAACTGATTATGGAGGGATGCTATTCTGTCTTTTTTCCTGTGCAAACCAGATGGTGCCTGTGTCCCTGGCTGTGCCATGGTTGTCAGAAGCCAGCCATGCTCAGCAGTGGCTTAAAAAAAAGTTGCCTTAATTTGAATCAATAAACTTGGTGTCCTTGTAAACGTGCAAAGAATAACAGTGGTTTTGGTGAGACAGATTGAAACCTTGATGATCCTGATGAGTGAGAAGGGAAGAGAGAGACTAAGAATGGATGTATCAACCTCCTTTTCCCCCTCACAACATTGCTTTGACGTTAGAAGAAAACTGTGGATGTTGTTGAGCCACTGTGTGTCCCTAAGGGAGGAGGAGGAGTTGCAAATCCATCTTAAATAAAAATAAATCCATAAAGAAATAAAATTCATACATTCCATTGCATCTTTCCTGTGTGAATCCATCAGAAGAACATCTGGAGCACCATAACACCCAGCCCCACAGCTAGGTGGACAAACCTCCTGCCAGTTCATTGTTCTCATGGCCTGTGGACTGATACCAGTTCAGGGGGAGGCAAGTGCAGGACAAAGTTCCTTTCTTTCTTTCTTTCTTTCTTTCTTTCTTTCTTTCTTTCTTTCTTTCTTTCTTTCTTTCTTTCTTTCTTTCTTTCTTTCTTTCTTTCTTTCTTTCCTTCTTTCCTTCTTTCCTTCTTTCCTTCTTTCTTTCTTTTATTTATTTCTTTCTTCCTTCCTTCCTTTCTTCCTTTCTTCCTTCCTTTCTTTCTTTCTTTCTTTCTTTCTTTCTTTCTTTCTTTCTTTCTTTCTTTCTTTCTTTCTTTCTTTCTTTCTTTCTTTCTTTCTTTCCTTTCTTCCTTCCTTTCCTTTCCTTCCCTCCTTCCTTCCTTCCACAGTCTTGGAGGAGAGTGACAGCAAATTTCTTCAGAGCTACATTGTGCTTTGGCTCATGTTGATTGGCTTTTTTTTCTCTAAATTAAAGGAAACATTTTTAATTTGACTGCCATCTGCTAAACCAGTGTACTACAGGGCAACCCTATCCACACAGGCATGGAAGAATATCAAATATTGGGGGTTGATGAATATTCAGTTTACATATTTTCTTCTCTGTTAATTTCTTTGGAAAAAGAAAAAAAAAAAAGAACCATCATCAAGAGAATAAATCAAATATTTCTCTACTTCAGATGTGGAGGCTGGTGGAGGTGAAAGGATCCAGGCAAAGCAGTGCCAGGAGGTGCAGAAACTCAGGTGTGTGTGCAGCAGGTCCCAGGGCTGTGGTTTGCATGGGGGTGTCTGTCAAGTAATTGCTGCTCTCTTGAGGGGGGCAGGTTTAAAAATGTCCTTTCAGAGGAGACTTGAGGTCAACTGGTGCCATGCCAGCTTTCCACAGTGGTGTCTGTGCTGAGCTCTTCCCCCTCTGGATATTCCAAACAAAAAACTAAAGAGAAATAAACCCTTGGCCACAGGTGTCCACAAGCCATGATTCTGCTCAGTGAGAGCCCTGTCTGCAGCAGAGATGCACTCTCAGCCACCCTGCTAAATGCTGCCTTCATTTAGGGAAAATGGTTTCATAACAGCCTGGAATCAAAATGATTCCAAGTCAGAGATGTGTCATTCAGGACGAATTCAGAGTGACTATCACACGTGGCTAGGTTTGAATTTAGCTGCCTGCAGGTTGTAATTACCTCCATTTATTGTGTTTATGAACATTTCTCTGTGTAAAATGGTGGCTTTTCCTTTTTTTTTTTTTAAGTGCCTTTGGTGAACACAGGTTGAGATAAATTCCAACAGAGGAAAAAAGCACATCCTTGCACCCCTGTCTTCACAGCTAATGGCAGTCATGGTGCTAAGTGGCTCAGGCCAGCTCCCATGCTGGTTAAAGCAAATGCCAAAGACAAGATGAAGGGGCACAGTTAACAGGGATGAGTTACAGGGAGCACCCTTCCCTGAGCACTTTCAGCCAGCACTTTTTCTGCCTGTGTTATGTCTAATTGCTCAACAAGGAGCACAGGTTTAGATTGGTGACTTCTCAGCCTGTTTTAGCTCAGGTTTACCTGAGGAAAGGGAAGAAAAAGTCGATCTGTCTTCAAAATGCCTCGTTTCTTGCTAGTCCTCCTGCCTTCCCTTCCTTGGTGCCCAGAGGCTCTATTCCAGGTAGTGGAAAACTTCCAGAGTTCCATTCTTTTGACCAGTGATGTCATTTCAAAGCTTAGAGGCAGGGAGAATATTTGCATAGAAGAAGTGAAGCAGAAAAGGGTTGGATTCCCTTCCCCAGCCTCTCTCACTGGATCCAGATCTGAGGAGAGCTCCCAGTGTGTTTTCTGGCAGTGCAGCAGAAGGGGAAACCCTCGAGTCTGTTGCAGTCAAACACTGAGACAAGAAAGCACATGAGCATCTGGCTGCTTCAGGCAGTTTCAGGGAGTTCTTTCCTCCAGCAGCCTTAAGTTCAGCAGCTAAAGCATCAGAGCATGTTAGATGTGGACACTAGAAATGGACCTCTCCTATGAGGACAGGCTGAGAGAGTTGGGGGTGTTCAGCTGGAGAAGAGAAGGCTCCAGGGAGACCTTCTGGTGGCTCCCAGGATCTGCAGGGGCTCCAGGAAAGCTGGGGAGGGACTTTGGAGGCTGTGGGGCAGTGCCAGGACTGGAGGGGATGGATCCAAACTAGAGCTGGGGGGATTCAGCTCAGCCAGGAGGAAGAATTTCTTCTTCCCCAGGAGGGGGTGAGACCCTGGCCCAGGGTGCCCAGAGAGGTGGGGGCAGCCCCATCCTTGGCAGTTTCTCAGGCCAGGCTGGCTGGGGCTCTGAGCAACCTGCTCTAGTGGGAGGTGTCCCTGCCATGGCAGGGGGTGGAACTGGAGCAGCTTTGAGGTCCCTCCCAACCCTGACCATTCCATGACTCTGTGATACTTTCCCTTGGATATGTTTGATTCTGAACCCTGGAGAAGTTTCTGTTTGCAAAGGCTGCTGTGCTGGCTTGGTTTGGAGCTGCTCCAGAGGCTCTGTATCTAAAACATGATCTTTTAATGCTGGTAATACAAAGCTGCTCTGCCTTGGGGTGTAGCAGTCAGAGGCCACCACACCAGAAACAGCAAAGCTGTGTGTGTGTCTACATCCACCCTGCTCAGGAGCTTGGAGTAAATCAAGTAAACTAAATTCTGGAAGAAGAGATAATTGAAATTAGAGAATTTGAATTGAAGAGAAAATAATCTGGAAATTAGAATTAGAGTTACAGAGAATTACACAGAAACCTGTGTAATTCTAATTTCCAGATTGCTTTGTGGTTTCAGAAAAGCAAGTGTGTTGGAGATTTCTGGCTGTGATATTCTCTTTCCATCACAACAAACACGACCAAAAATCTCTTCTGCCAGAACGTGTCCTCTCACCTGCCTCTGCACAGAACGTCTCACTTTGTGCACATGGCTGACAAATGAACAAATGCTGTGAGGCTTGGGAGTCCAGTAAATGAGGGTGAGGAGAAGTGCTTGGCATGCTGTGCCATCCAGAGGCTTTGGTTTCTGGGTTCCCATTTCTGTCAGCCAGCTCCTGGGAGCTTCATTAATGCCTATGCTCTGGGCAGCAGGAGGCAGTGGGGAAGTTAAACAGTAAATGCTGCTTTTTGTGTGTTTTTGCTTCAGAAGATGCAGTTTCTTAGACCTGGAGACAAACACAGCCCAGCACTAGACACCAGGCTGTTTTTCTTTCTTTTGAAAGTATAATCCCTTCCTTGGAAAGCCCTTCCTCAGGGCACTGTGCCTACCTCTGAGCATCTGCAGACCAGAGCCATGCTGTTGCTGCTCCAGAAGGCCTGGCTTTGCAGTCAGAGCAGAAAGAGGGTGCAGGATGAAGGACAAGGGAGGAGGGAGGATCTAGAGGGCAACAGCTTCTGCCCCACCTGCAGGAAAAGATTCCCAAAGGATCAGCTGCCATAGCACTGCCACACGTCTCTGCTCCCTCCTGCCCCACTCTAGGTGCACTCTGCTGTGCCCAGATGCCCACTCATGATGACAAGCAGCAGGGGCATTTGGCCTCTGAGCCTGGCTTCAAGCCTACCAGACCATGCTGGCTGAATCATGGAATCATTCCAGTTGGAAAAACCCTTTGAGATCATCCAGTGCAACCATCAGCCCTGCTCTGCACAGCTCACCCCTAACCCATGGCCCTCAAACCCACATCCCAACCACCCTGAAACACCCCCAGGGCTGGGGACTCACCCCCCTCCCTGGGCAGCCTGTGCCAGGCTCTCAGGTGACACTGGAATGTCAGAGATGCCTCTTGCTTGCTGGTTCCCCAAGGGAGATGATGGAGATCGAGGTGGAAGTGGAGATGGAGATGATGGAGATGGAGATGGAGGTGGAGGTGGAGATGGAGATGGAGATGAGATGGAGATGGAGATGGAGATGGAGATGGAGATGGAGATGGAGATGGAGATGGAGATGGAGATGGAGATGGAGATGGAGATGGAGATGGAGATGGAGATGGAGATGGAGATGGAGATGGAGATGGAGATGGAGATGGAGATGGAGATGGAGATGGAGATGGAGATGGAGATGGAGATGGAGATGGAGATGGAGATGGAGATGGAGATGGAGATGGAGATGGAGATGGAGATGGAGATGGAGATGGAGATGGAGATGGAGATGGAGATGGAGATGGAGATGGAGATGGAGATGGAGATGGAGATGGAGATGGAGATGGAGATGGAGATGGAGATGGAGATGGAGATGGAGATGGAGATGGAGATGGAGATGGAGATGGAGATGGAGATGGGCCCCCCAGGGCTGCTGCAGAGTGCCCATGGAGGTTTCTGCAAACTCCTGTAAGAAAATACCCCATGCAGCCTTTTTCTTCTCACTCACACCTTCTCTGCTCTGCATTTTCTCAACCTTTGCTTTTGTGTTCCTAATTCAGTGTATTTTGCCATTTCATTTGGGATGTTCTACCTCTTTGTGATGCACACAAATCCTAATCATCACTAATAAACTGGCATCATTTAATGCTTCTATTGCTTCATTCTTTGAGTCTGGGTGAGTAAATAACATGATATCTTTGAAGCCATTTTTCTTGCTGTTGTGCAAACCTAGGGATATGACAGTTTTCTTCACACACCAGAAACCAACCCCACTTCTTGGCTTTGCTGTGCTCTGGTTGAATTTGTTAGGCAGTGTAAGTGTATTTATATCTCCCCTTTTTGTCTGTCAGTTTTCCTGAAGACAAAGCAATGAAAAGAATGGCACCCCTTGAAAGAGATTCTGCCTGTTGCTTACAAGCAGTGTCTGCTTCCAAACAGAAATATCTGAAAGCAGATTGCTGCTCTGAATAGGCTGGAAACAGACTTTCATAACCTCAATTATAATACCTTGATAACAACATCTGTGAGCTTAGAAATTGAATTAGAAAGGTTGAGTTGTCTTTGAAACTAAAGCCCAAAACATACAATTCATTCTGGAAGTGCAGACTCTAAAGCTGTCCTATTAATTAAAAACCTACTTCTCGTTGCATGGTTTATTTTCTATTGTGTAAATAAATCACACTGATGTGAGAGGAGAGAGGGAGGACTGTGTGGAACAGCTAGAGCCAACTCAAAGCTCCTGCAAAGGAGTTTTTCACAACTTCCTTTTGGTTGATTGCATATAATATAATATAATGTAATATAATGTAATATAATGTAATATAATGTAATGTAGTGTAATATAATATAATAATAAATATAATAACTATAATAAATATAATAACTATAATGTAATGTAATATAATACAATATAAAANCCACAGATGGTTTGAAATCTCCCCACTCAAGAGACCAGAGGCCACAGGGTTTTCAGGCAGAAGAGTATAAAGGGAAGACCAGTGCACAAAACTTCACAAAGGCTGGCAGTGGGGTCTTGGATGTGGAAGATATTCAGGTTTTTTTCATCCTCAGCCCCTGTGATGGGATGAGGAGAGTTTCAGTTCATTATCCATGTTGCGCTTGGCACTTTGCAAGTGGAAGTTAGTTTCTACCACCAAAGGATTTACATCTAGGTCAAGACTTTAGCCATGAGCCCCAGGCCAAGCAGGGTCCTGCTGCTCCACACAGAGACAGGAGCTGAGCCTTGGAATTCCTCAGCAGTGTGTCCTGAGTCTCAGTTCCAGCCACTGTCCAGCTTCCTGACACAGAAAGAGCAGGAGAGGGAGTCAGTGGTGGGTTCAGCACACACATTTTGTGTCTCCAGAGGCATCATCCCAGTGGACATAGTTGTGCCACAAGCCCCTGGAGGGTCTGAGCCACAGCCTTGTGCACTCAGACTGCACACTCAGTCACTAAACCTGGGGATAACAGTGCTGGCCTTTGGTTAAGATTTTTGGGAGTTGCCTCTCCAAGGCTCACCTGGATGGAGCCCCTTCCCTCCTGCTCAGGACATCAGCCAAGGGGACTTCCCTGAGATTGAGAGCCCTTCCCTGGGGTTGTGAGTATTCAGCACTATTGAATATTATATAGAATAGAATATATTATATATTTATATTCTCTATAATTCAATATAATATTGAATATTCAGCACTACATTTCAAATAGGAGGTTTGCTTGGACTTGGGAGTTGCAATCAATCATTTCCATAAACCAGTTTCTTTTCAACACAAGGGGAATTGTAAAGCAGCTAGATGGGAACACAAATTCAGTCACCAGCATCTGAAATCAGCCTTTGGTCCAAATGAGGACTGAGTGGAAGAAATCCACTGGTTTCAACTACCCAGTTGCTTTGATGGTGGAAAAGGCTACAGGAACTGGAACCAGCTTGGGAATCTGACCCATTGCTTTAAAGTGCTTTGCTTGGCACCCTCACTTGGGGCTTTTCTTTGTTCCTTTTTTTTTCTTTTTCCCTTTTTTGGATGGTATAAATCCCACCTGGCTTGTCAATTTTCATAGCATGTTTTGGCTTTGTAGTAGTTGGCTTAGACATGAGTGAGTGTGAACATTAAAGAGTCTATTTCTTCCCTTTCTTTTGGTTTCCAGTGGTAAATACTGCATGGTAGAGCTAGTAATATATTTTTTTTGGTTGCTTTGTTCTAATCAACGAAACAACTGAAATTCTGAAGGGGTTCTCCTTCAGTTTGAAACAGTATTTTCTCATTGGCAATATTAGCAACTGATCTGAAATAAATGAGCAGTTACATTAGATTATTATTCTCATCAGACTTACCCCTAGTGTCTAAGCATTGATTTTACTGCAAAGAGTAAACCTTCAATGACTTCACCTGATTAATGTCCCACTCCCAATTTGCATGCATGGGTAGTACCTGCCCAAAGGTCAGAGTAGAGCAGTGAGTGGTGCTACCTCAGTCCCTGTTTCTCAGCCATGTGTTTGGCAACAAAGAGAAAGAGACAAAGAAAGCATGTGAAAATTCATGCCTAGGGGAAGGGATTATCAAGGTCATTTTCAGCTCCCTGATGTGTATGTTTTCTTTTAATCAGTAAGGATAACAATCAAACATACCTATCAGCAAAAACATAACTGCTTGTCTACTTCTGCTTGTTCAGCATTTGTAAAATTTAGGGTTTCATTTGTGGTGGTGCTGGTGTTTTCTGAGGCACAGCAAGTCTACACCCAGCAAGGGCAACCACAGGGAGTGATTGCCAGGGGGATGCTGTGGGAATGAGAAAGATGGGCAAGAAGTGGAAAAAAGAGGTAAATTCACCTTAAGAATCTAGTATTTACAATCACTAAATAGTGAAGGAGGTAACTGCATAGCTGAAACTTAATTGAATATAATTACAGAATTCCATTTCTTGGAAATGATGGATGCAGGAGGGACACCAGTTTTACAGCCTTTTAAAGAATGAACCATGGATCCATTTCTACAGTTACCAGCTGCTTCTGGGGAAAAAATATCAACAAAAAGGAACACAAAATCCACCAGGAACATTTCCCAGTGGCATCATGATGCTGCCTGAACACTTCAGAAGAGCATGAAGGTGCACTGACCCAGCCTCCTGCCTCTGTACCATTGCTTAGACCACCTGAGCACAAGGCAGCATGAGCAGAATCCCACAGCCAAGTGGAAGCTTCTAGTTGAATACAATTGCCTGGTGTTGCTTGATTTTTAGGGAGTGGTGGGCAGTTGAAAATGTAGGTCTAGTTCTTACAAGCACTTGCACGTGGTGGAAATCCCACTGATCTGGTCATGGAGTCGAGTTCACTGTGGTTTTTACAATGCCTGAGCAGCAGGTTTCCTCTTAGAGGATTTGTACAGAAGAACCATGGAGAGAAGAGAGGTTTTTACAGTGTTTACACTAATGGGAGGTCTATAATAGCTCAGTACATTTCAGCTTGTGGGGAATAGGGTATTTAGACAGCTTGAGAGATCACTTAGCTATGTCCTACAAAAGAAAAGTGGGAAGAAAATGATGCAACTGTCATTTGCTTACCCTCAAATGTCACACTGGAGTCTCTCATCTTTCCAAACAACAACCCAGTCTATATGTTGCTGGAAATGCTATGTATAGAATTATCTAAATAGTCAATGTGGTGATGGAGAAAGGTGATCATTCCCAAATGAAGGGATACAGGAAAAATAATGAAAACACTTTGAGCTGTAAAGTTCAATAGAAAAGCTCATTAATGAAGTCTGTCCCAGCCTTTAATGTGCCTCTGTGAAGTCTGTAACCCTGTGTCTCTGTCTGAGCATCAGGAACCTTCACCTCAGAGCTCCTCCTCCAAAGTTTGACACCTGCACCTCTTGTTTGCAGCCTCACATACCTCCAAAGCCTCCATTTGCTTTGTTTTTATTTTGCCTAACTGTGGGTTTATGCCAGGTTCTGATTTTAATGTTAAAAGGTAAAGCAGCAGCAGCTAAGGCTTAGCATGGAATCAGCCAGTGCAGATGTGTGCACTGTGAGCAGACAGGGCATCACCACCCTCTGCACCATGTGCTGAGTGCCTGGGGCTGCTCCTGCTCAGGGGATCTGTGTTATCAGTTACAGGACTGTGTTTATTTGGAGATGGGTATAATTTCTGCCACTGCTGATGCCTGGATAAAGTCCCTGCAGGCTGCCTGGCTGCCTGTCACATCACAGGGATAAATTTCAACTCCATGGTGGTTTCTCACCCCTTCTACATAAACACACACGTGTGTCCGAGGGTGTCTGTGTGCATACTGCCCTGCTCTGAGTGAGAACCAAACCAATTCTGCTCAGTGATTTTACTTTTCAGCTCAGCTTTTCTAACTAACTGCACTGTTTGAAGTTAGCAGAGTGATTTTGATGCTGCTGGCAGTGCCAACACCCCATGGGTAGAGTCAGTGCCAAGGGCTGGGGTGCAGCCCAAGGCCACTGCTGGGGCCTGTGCCACACTGGGGGTGCAGAAAGGGAAAGGCCAAAGCTGCAGGGAGGAGGGGACAGGACAGGGGACCCCAGACTCACCACTGAGGTGTTCCAGCCCAGATACATCATATCCAGTGTATAAAGCTCTGGGATCCAGAGGGTCTCTAGGTCACGCCTGGCTAGGCCCAGCTAGGCCCGGCTTGGCTCTCAGCTCAGGGTGTTCATTTGGTGTTCTCACTCTCCTGGGGTTCTCTCCCCCTCAGAGCACCCATCAGGACTCTGTCCATTCTGCCTTCCATCCCAATCTGTGTGTCCTGAACCCAGCACCAGAACCCAGCTCCTGAGCACAGCTCCCAGCTGCTGCTGGGCCCAGTCTGGGACTCTCCCAGTGCTGCTCCACAGCACCAGTGATGGTGATGGAATGACCAGCAGGGGTTGGGTTCCATACTGGATTTGTACATATTTCTATAGATTCCATTTATTATTATTATTTTCATTTCCATCCAAGCTGTTCTGGGTTCCTTTTTTAATGGCTGAGTCTCTCTCCCTTATTCCTTCTCTTCCCCACTGGGGTTAGCAGAGAGCAGCTGTTCTTGGTCTGGGGGCTGCCCTGCCCCTGACAACTCCTCTCACAGGCAATAACCTTGGGCTTTTTTGTAGTTGTTTTGTTTCAGCAGTTGTTCACCTGAGTGGTTCTGGATGATTTGGCCATCTTTCTTAAGCTGCTGGTTTTGTTACATGAAGCTTCCATGCTGAGCTGTACAAAATCAATAAAGAACAACAAAAGGATATTTCATCTCCTTTTCCAGCAGACCTCTATTCCTCCTGATACACACTGAGAATGCTGAAATGCATCATTATTTCCAAATCAAATGATAAACAGTGCCCTTTGATAAGTTTTGCTTATATAGGAGATCCTGAAAACAAAAATCTTTCTCTCTTCCTCATAACTCCTTCCCTTAGGCTTAATAGAAGAAGATAAAATGAAAACCATTACAATGGCACTTGCCAATTTGCAGGCAAAATATATTGCAGGTGACTAGGCACTCACCTTCAGAGATAAAACTGAGTCAGAGAGAGTCCACATTGCCCTTAGAAGGGATGATCATTCATGTCTCACTGCTTCTTATGCCTGTTGCCTGTCAGCTGAGCAGCAGACACCTTTGTGCTGCACTCTGGCCCCACAGATCACAGAAAATGATGCCATAATACAAGAGGTTGTCCAAGTCATGAGAGTTATTACAATTCTTTTGCACCTAAACATCACTTTTCTTCACACTGTATTATTATATTATATGGCTCCTGTAATATTCATTAACAAAATAGAAGTTAGCATTATGTATTACTGAGGTAAAATAGGAAATCATGTGAAGAGGATGAGCTCAGTGTAGGGGTCATGCTGAGATATCATTTGCAAGGAGGTACAAGTGACCAATATGATAGATTTTCCTATGTGTTAACTCCAGAAAGTCTGGATGTCAGCCTGAGGAGGAGAGCAGTGCCATGGCTCCCTTGCATTTAGACTGGATCTCAGGAAGAAGTTCTTGACCTTGAGGATGGTGGAGCAGTGGAACAGGCTCCCCATGGAGGTGGTTGAGGCCCCATCCCTGGTGCTATTCCAGGTGAGGTTGGCCAAGGCTCTGAGCAGCCTGGTCTAGTTGAGGGTGTTCCTGCTCCCTGCAGGGGGNCTCTCCCAGAGAGCTGGACAGGGCTGGAGATGGTTCTCTGTCTTCATTCTGGTCAGCTCTGGCATCAGCTCATGTGCCCTCTGCCCCTTGGTCAGTCATCACTGTGAATTCTGCAGCCAGATTGAGGTCCATCTTTTCCTGTGGACTCAAAAGGGCTTGTTACATCAGGATGCCCAGACTGAGGTTAGAAGAGCTGGCTCTTAGAAGGTGCTGAACACATCTTTCCTTTTGTCCTCTTTCCCTGCTTCCTCTTGAACAGAGCCCTTTCAAGGCTCCTAAGTGAAAGATTTCCAGTTGGTAATCTGTTTTTAAAGACTGTGGCTGGTCTGTAGGTGTTTCTGAGACACCATTCCTCTTATCTCTGGGCTCCAGCTAGAAACATAATGCAGCACATAATTGTACAAGTGGCTCAGTAATGGTGCAAATTCAAATTAAATCATGGGATATTTCACACTGTGCCCCTAACTCATGATGCCTGTTTTACAAGCTGTGCAGTTTAGCAGTGTGCTTTTTAAGCTGCAGAACTACAGTAGGAATTAAATAAGAGAAAAAAATAAATGTATGATCATTGCCACAGTATGAGATTTTTTTTCCTTCCAGGAATGAGACCAATGTATGCCAAAGCAAGGGAGAGAAAAGTAGTCACTGTTCTCTGAACCACCTCCCTTACTGGGCTGCCCTCTCCCTGACTGCTCATATCCTTGTTCTTTCTGTGGGTTACACTTAAAGGTGCTTTCTTCACAGGTCTAATAGCGCTTGTTTCAAGGCTTGTTTTTAGCTGCCCCTCAGATACTGAGCCTTTAAGGATGTGGTGTTCTGCAGTCCAAGCATGAATACCTTGTTGCCTGTATTCTCCCCATTGTGGGAATAACAATGACCCGAAACCAAACTGTGACCAGTCCTGGCACCTAACCCCCTGATCAGCCTGGTTCTCCTGGCCTCTCACAGCTATGGATCACACTACAAGCTGCAGTGTTTATCCTTCACTACCTTGTGTTTTCCCTCTTCCCTAGCTTTCCACACAAGGATGGGCAGAACAAATCTACAAAACTTCTTTGGCTCAGAGAATTGCTCTTGATTCTGCCCAACCTGATGTGGGCAGTGACTGGTTTGTGTTCCAGAGCACAGGAATGTTCAGGAGTTAGCAGGCCAGCTGTCTAGATTCATTTTTTAATATGACATAATCTCCTCACAAACAATATCTGCCATGGTCCTGGGTGATGTTGTTCCTACATGTGCTGTTCACAGGATCCCTTCCAGTGTTAAGGAAAGCTAAAGGCAGGGAGTTCATTACAGAAGCTCCCTTCAGGCCTTTGGCAAGATGGAGTGAGATGCCAGTTGTTCCTAGGCATTTACTGTAAATGGGAATATAGGGAGCATTCATCCAGCTAGAGTATATTCAACATTATTTCCTTATGGTATGTACACCATATTTTGTCACAAGTA